>JAIGNY010002992.1:10000-11518 GCA_020152595.1 Chiridota heheva | reverse complement strand
CCTATCCTCCTTTCAGCTACACATCAAACCCGACCTCCACCATCTCGGCATCAACCGCGCCACTCTTGGCACCTTCTCCTGGCCCTTTTTTCTCCACTCATCACAAATCCAAACCCACCCCAACCTCTTCATCAACCTCCACAACCAAATCAAAGACCAGCTCTCAAACTACACCTCCATTGACACTGATGGCTCCAAGGAAGGCGACAAGACAGTTGCGGCTGCCGTCATCCAAGACATCGCCCTCAGTAGCAGGCTTCCCAACTACTCGTCCATCTTCTCGGTCGAGGCCAAGGCCATCCTGCTCGCCCTCAACTATATTGAGCATACTCCCCGCTCAGCCTCTTTGTCATCTTCTCAGACTCGAAGTCTGTCCTTACTTCTTTACTCAATAAAAATAGCCCCACGTCCCACCTCATCCTCCGTAACCACCCCTTCCCTTCCCCCTTCTGCAGGAAATGTATTATTTTCTTCTGAATACCCAGCCATGTTGGCATCCCCGGCAATGACAGAGCTGATTCAGCCGCTAAACTTGGCCTGAACCTCCTTACCCTCTTTCCCGAAACCCTTTCTGACATCAAACCGCTTATCGTTTCCCTTGTTCGTGACCGCTGGCAAACCTCATGGAACTTCCAAATTGATAACGAACTCCACAACATCCAGCCCACCATCCACATCTCTCCCGTATCGACCGTCCACGTTATCCGCCTTAGAATAGGTCACACCCAATCTAAAAAGATTTAATTTTCCCGGTTGCATGCTTTCTTCACGGTGGGGGTGGGAAGGGAGGGGGGGCTACAATTAGGAAAATATCAACACAAAATTGAAAAAACTGGTAAAATTAGACAAATTAGCAACATTTTCCGGAAATTGTAGAAAATTCCTGGAAATTGTAAAAAAATCCTGAAAATTTCCCAAAGAGAACGGATTTTTTTTGAAAATTGAAGACATTTTAAGGAAAGGATGGAAACTTAATTTACCAGTACAATTATTGGCGGCTGGATCTACAACGCCTCCCTCAATGCGAAGTTCATACGCCCCTATCTCTATAACAAGTGCGATATGAAGTAACGTAATAGCATCGTAATGTCAATATGAAGTATGTTGGTAGAACAAAACGCGATGCTGCAGTTCGTTCCTGGGGGACAGTGGGGGAAGGGGGGAGGTGTGACAGGACAAGTGGACTTTCCGGCAGAATTAAAAAAGATACCTAAGGTACATACACACATACACCCCATTCTTTATTGAACAACATTTTGGCCTCATGTCCGTGCCACCCTTCCCTCCCCTCCCCTCTTGTACAGGATAAGTATAGCCCTGTATAAAGTATACTTTATAGGTGACACATGTGGAAATCGAGTTTGCATGAAATTAATGGTGCATAAAGTTAAAGGAACAAGTATCGAGTTTGCATAAAATTCATGGTGTAGAAAGTTTACTTTGGGAGAATGATGTCACACCCTCACTTCAAATGTTTCGGGTATTGTATTGGAAATTAATTTCACCTTGTTACTAATT
>JAIGNY010002992.1:0-5000 GCA_020152595.1 Chiridota heheva | reverse complement strand
AGGGTGATCAGATGATGATGATGATAATTTGCTTAAAGACTTACCCTAACACAACCTCTTTATCAACTTATAGACCTTTTCAAATTTTTGGAAAACTTATTGAAATAATGTCACATGGCCGAAATTCACTTGTTCCTTATACACGATTACACGATTTGGACGGCCATTTTCAGTAAATTTAAAAAAGAAAATAGAGTAAACAAACCAAATTTCTTATACCGGCCTTGTCAGCGGTGTTCGCTTACTAGTCCGAAGGTCCAACAGTCCGAAGGTTCAATAGTCCCAAATAAAGGCCCGCTAGTCGGAAGGCCCGGTAGTCCAAAGGTTCAATAGTCCGAAGCAGAAGATTCAATAGTCCGACGGTTCAATAGTCCGAAGGCTTAATGGTTAGAAGGTTAGGGTTAGGGCATTAGGGTAACCTTCGGACTATTGAGCCTTTGGACTATTGGGCTTTGGACTTTTGGGATATCTGACCTTCGGACCAGTGGACTGGCACCTTGTCAGCTGCGCTCGCTTTTTAATTTGGAGTAGTGCATTTATTTTCTTTTGATCGTTTTTGTGAGGCTTT
This sequence comes from Chiridota heheva, assembly GCA_020152595.1. Lineage (NCBI taxonomy): Eukaryota > Metazoa > Echinodermata > Holothuroidea > Apodida > Chiridotidae > Chiridota > Chiridota heheva. Next base: position 4,432 of record JAIGNY010002992.1, on the reverse strand, counting down.
TCGGCAAAAACGTGGAAATTCGTCTGAATATTCTCGTTGCATATATTCTAAAGGCATTAACATTTCACTAAGAATGTGATTTGCGCTTTCCTTGAGTTCAACTGATCAAAAAAATTGACTTTGCCAGGCTTTCAAATTTCTGTCCTGGTCAGTAGAGAAAGGGTGGCAAATAATTTAATAATCCTAATTTTTTTTTTTTTTAAATATATATAAATTAAGAACACTTGCTATAAAAGATTGTTCACCAATCAAAGTCAGAGCTGTTCAGTGATTGAGAGTCGTGATTGTTGTGGCTCGATTGTTGTGGTTGGTTTATTTTCTCGTAGAGGCCGACATTTTCTTTTATTTCTTTGCATATCCTTGGATATGCTTTTCATTATTTTGCCAATGTAGGTAGGCCTATACTTTTCCGAGAGGCACATATGCACTCTGCCATACAGGTCAGTCTGGTCTCGAACGTATTCAAGACCATCGATTAGCCAAACAGAGTAATTACAAATTAGGCTAGGACCAATAAATGCGACTGCGGAGAATTTAAAATTGCGCCATTTGAGACCTAGGATGATGTATATTTATTATGTTTAATAAGGGTCTTAATATACTGAAAGTGTTGATCCTCAGCATTCTCCTAACGTACGTCTTGTTGGTCTCGAATGTATTCGAGACCAACTATTAGCCAATCAGAAAACTAGGAACTTAATTTACTATTTACGAATGAAGAATACTTAAGAGATCACTGTTTAACCGGGAGCATACCTCCACCTTCCTATTTAACCGAGAGCATTTCTCCAGCTTCCTATTTAACCGGGAGCATTCCTCCAGCTTCCTATTTAACCGAGAGCATACCTCCAGCTTCCTATTTAATGGGGACTGAGCATTCCTTTAGCTTCCTGTTTAACTGGAAGCATTCATCCAGCTTCCTATTTAAGCGGGAGCATTCCTCCAGCTTCCTATTTAACCGAGAGCATTCCTCCAGCTTCCTATTTAACCGGGAGCATTCCTCCAGCTTCCTATTTAACCGGGAGCATTCCTTCAGCTTCATATTTAACCGGGAGCATTCCTCCAGCTTCATATTTAACCAGGAGCATTTGTCCAGCTTTCTATTTAACCGGGAGCATTCCTCCAGCTTCCTATTTAACCGGGAGCATTCCTCCAGCTTCATATTTAACCGGGAGCATTCCTCCAGCTTCATATTTAACCAGGAGCATTTGTCCAGCTTTCTATTTAACCGGGAGCATTCCTCCAGCTTCCTATTTAACCAGGAGCATTCCTCCAGCTTCATATTTAACCGGGAGCATTCCTCCAGCTTCCTATTTAACCGGGAGCATTCCTCCAGCTTCCTATTTAACCGGGAGCATTCCTCCAGCTTCCTATTTAACCGGGAGCATTCCTCCAGCTTCCTATTTAACCGGGAGCATTCCTCCAGCTTCATATTTAACCGGGAGCATTCCTCCAGCTTCATATTTAACCGGGAGCATTCCTCCAGCTTGCTATTTAACCGGGAGCATTCCTCCAGCTTCCTATTTATCCGGGAGCATTCCTCCAGCTTCATATTTAACCAGGAGCATTTGTCCAGCTTCCTATTTAACCGGGAGCATTCCTCCAGCTTCCTATTTAACCGGGAGCATTCCTCCAGCTTTCTATTTAACCGGGAGCTTTCCTCCAGCTTCCTATTTATCCGGGAGCATTCCTCCAGCTTCATATTTAACCAGGAGCATTTGTCCAGCTTCCTATTTAACCGGGAGCATTCATCCAGCTTCCTATTTAACCGGGAGCATTCCTCCAGCTTCCTATTTAACGGGGAGCATTCCTCCAGCTTCCTATTTAATGGGGAGCATTCCTCCAGCTTCCTATTTAACCGGGAGCATTAATCCAGCTTCCTATTCAACCAGGAGCATTTCTCCAGCTTCCTATTTAACCGGGAGCATTTATCCAGCTTCCTATTTAACCGGGAGCATTCCTCCAGCTTCCTATTTAACCGGGAGCATTCCTCCAGCTTCCTATTTAACCGGGAGCATTAATCCAGCTTCCTATTTAACCAGGAGCATTTCTCCAGCTTCCTATTTAACCGGGAGCATTCCTCCAGCTTCCTATTTAGTCGGGAGCATTCCTCCAGCTTCCAAATTTTATGTTCGACGCATATTCAACAAGTGTTCAAGCATTAACTGCGCGGACTCACTATTTGACCGGGAGCTACAAAGCCTTCCCCCAGCTTCGTATGCCCTATGGTAAATTTAATAAGCAGAATCCCATGTGCAATGCATATTTAACAAATGTTCAAGCAACAGCTGTGCAGACTCTATCCCCCTCCCCAGGGCCGCATTTCCCGGGGACAGTCGTCCCACTTCCTGCAGAATTTTCAAAAATGATATAAACAACGTTTTGAAAAACACTGTACCCCTACTTTGTGGGGGAGAATTTTGGCCGCATGTCCTCTTTACGGCTGGTCCTCCCCTTCCCTTCTCCCACCCCCATTCGATCGATAGCGCATACATACCTGGATTCTTGACTGATTCATACTGGTACGAATTACCATGAGTATTATTTTCGTGGCTTATCCTTAATTTTCGTTTAAAAATGATCGAGTCCGAAATATAAAAACATCCATGGCTTGGGGGATTCGGCGAGTCACCAGACTGAAACGAAATTGAACAATAACTTATGGTCAAATTTGATATGATCAAGGTTTATCATAATATGATCAAATTTGACCATATAATGGTTACATTTGTTAGTAAACCATAATTAGATCGGTACAGAGTTGACCATGTCATGGTTGAATTTAACCCTCCTTTTTTAGGGCGTATTGGAAAATTTGGAAAGGTCAGGAATGTAATTCATTTTAAAATCGGTAACAATCGGAGCGTGATAGATCTTATCAAAAGAATATAGATAATGAATCAGCGATGCGACCGATTTATGGAGATTACTTTCTGTGGGAGGAGGTGGAGGGGAGGGGGAGGGGTGAGGGTGAGCTGGGGACTTTATACCTTAATCAGAGTAATACACTCCTAAAAACACAAGTTAATTTGAAGGAATATAATGGAGAAATATACCTTTATTGAAGAAACTATAGTCTAATTATGGCCGTACAAGCCGGGGAGGAAGAGGGGCGGGGGAGGGCATCCTCCTGTCGGCCGGATACTCTTGTTAGTCGGGCAGAATCTAGTGAGATAAACACCTCACTCAGTAGGCACTAGGCAATATTTGCAGCACATGTAGTGGCTATAGCGAATACGATCAGACTACGGTCAGAATTGTACCTGTTTTGGCAGAATCATGCCCGACTCGGCTGGATATCTGGGTGATACCCTCCCGATTCGGCATGATGTTGACAATGTACTTGTATAGTTAGGTAAAGAGGTACAATGTACTTTTTAAATATGTCGGAATCATACCCGACTCAGATAGATTTCCCGATGATTAGAAAAAAATTCCCCCAGATACAAAAAAAAATGCCCGGAAATAGATGAAGATTGCCTGAAAATTGATGAAAGTTCCGAAAATGAAAGAAAATTTTCCGAAAATTGGCCACAAATACGCTAAACGTCTAAAAATCGAACAACCTTCCCAAAAAGGAATGAACTTTGCCAAAATTGCCTCAAAATGAAAAACATTTTCCGAAAATGGAAGAAAATTGCCTGGAATTAATGAAAGTTTCAAAAATGAAAGAAAAATTCCCAATCAGTTTTAACATAGCAAGTATCTAAAAATCAATGACCTTTTAACCTTTTCTTTGACCTTGAGAATGATTTTGTGGACTTTTTTTCTCCGAAATTTTTTTAAATTCTGTAATATGTAACCTTGAAATTCATATGTATATAATTTCAAAAGGTTTTTTCCGTATTTGTTTCAAATATGCACTTGAAACTGTCAATATAGGGTAATTTTCTACTTTTTGCATAAAGTTACATGACAAAGCATATGCGTTGACAAATTGCATGTAATGAAAGGCAAAATGCTTTGATGTCCATAATCTTGCACTCTAGCAGTTGTACAAAGCCTGAAAAAGATGTAGCAAATATCCAGGGACTTATTTAATAGTGTCACCTTTTAATACATGTGTCACCTATTTTCTGTGTTGGAACATTATTAGGCTAAACAGCTAAAAGAGTCAATTTAATTGTTCTATGGTATTCATAGGTGTAGGAACTGGGAGCACTTTCCCCCACTTTTACAAAAAGTGCCCCTTTGTAAATGAAAAGTGCCCCTCAATTACTGTCCCAATAGTAGGAAATGGGAGATATGTGTCCCCTATTGAAAAAAAGCCCTTTCCAAAAATTAAGAACCCATTTCACTTAAATTAATTGTTTAGGTATCACTTATTCTATCTAGAGATCGAAATAGGGGACATATGACTTGAAAAGTACCCCCTTAAGAGGTCGTGCCCCTCTCTTTCCCACACACACTTTTTGAAAGCTTCCTGAACCAC
>JAIGNY010002991.1:0-11190 GCA_020152595.1 Chiridota heheva | reverse complement strand
ATGTGTGACATATGGTGGTATGCCATGTGAGACACTGTATGGTGGAAATGCCATGTGGGAGATATGGTGGAATGCCATGTGGGACGAGGCATGGGATGTCATGTGGGACATGAGTGGGATGTCATTGGGACATGGGATGTGGGACATAGTGTGAAATGCCATGTAGGTCATAGGATGGATGCCCTGTGGGACATATGATGGAATGCCATGTGGACATGAGATGTCATGTGGAACATGGGGTGGGATGCCATGTGGGAGATATGGTGGAATGCCATGTGGGACATGGGATGTCATGTGGAACATGGGGTGGGATGCCATGTGGGAGATATGGTGGAATGCCATGTGGGACATGGGATGGGATGTCATGTGGGACATGGGGTGGGATGCCTTGTGGGACTTAGTGTGAGATGCCATTTTTATAATTGGCCGCTTCATGTGATATGGGTGTCAAGTTGCATGGGCATGCGAACCATGATGGTATTTACCGTTCTAGTTTTGGCTAAAAATGTGAATATTTTAAATCAACAGAACAATGACATATAGAATTAAAATTTTAGATTTTATTCCAACTAAAAGGAAAAGTATACCACCAGAACTGATGGTAGATCAATATTGTCATTCTGTTAGGGAGTATTTATATTGGATTGGTTTTTGAATTACTTGTAAAATTTGAGATCTATATGGTTTAACGAAGAACAGACTTACATTGGTAATATTCAGAATTCTGAAAAGAACATTTAATGAAAAAAGAAAGTCCAGATAGCATTGAGTCTTCAAAGTAGTGTTGTTTCTCTGGTACAAGATATATTTTTGGCTCAACCCTCAACGTAAAAACTACATAGATTTACATATTTACTTCAAGTTATACCTTACCTTCCATGCTATAATATGCAATCTGGTCACACGACCTGATTCTAACGCACTTCTAACCGAACCTAAAAAACGCAGTAACCAGCCAAGCCCTGACCTCCATAATACCTCTGTACCACCTCACTCTTTTTCAGCGCGTTGTTTCACTAACATCGCTGAAAACTGGTCACTTTTATTTTATTTTAATTAACCTTTCTAACTCTTTTCTCTTGGCAGCTTCTACCTGAAGGGTTTACGCCTGCCTGTTCTCATCTGGCTCGCCTTTTCAAGTCTTCGAGAAGGGTGAGATAGCATGGGTCCAGATTTCTTCAGCCGACCTACACGACTTTACCCGTGTAGCCTACACTTAGGATAGCGGGTTTGTCTCCATTCGTACATAAGCGGTGGCTAGTTCGAGGCGTCCCACTCGTGGTGGGTGTTTTAGGGGTCTAGAGCACAGGTTGTGCCTGTCTAGGGGGACCTCTCCCGGGAATTAGTCTTTTTCTCCCTTAGCCCCACCCGCCTCGAGGTGACCCTAGCGTTATACTATGTATAGTGTTTAGCACGCTAGGATATTTCAGTACACCTTCTCGTATGCATTAAGCCAATTTCTTTTTTCGATTTTGGGCGCATGCGCATTGAGTCATAGTCACCGCTGGGCCAAATGTGGGGTCGCCCTGTAACAACTCTAGGGAGCTACAGTTGTTACTAGCGAGCTTATTTTCGTTTTCACGTCAACAGCATATGAATATTTTTATTTCTCTGCACAGTTTTGAGTTAAAATATTTAGTTTTTCAGGATTGAAGTTGGGGTGTCGGGCCGTGGGTGGGTCTCTCCGGCAACCTAATTACAGGGAAAATAATCTTTCCTTTTTATCTTTACAGACCTCAAAGTACACAGTGGTTGGTGTTTCCACGCTACCCCGCGCTAGTAAAGTCATTACGTTGGGACGCGTTTTCTCGGGTTTCTAAAGTTTTCAGATAGAAAATTTTTTTGGTTTTAAATTTTTTCTGTTAGAGCAAGTGTTGTTGTTCTGTTTAGAATGCTTATGCCTCGTCTCTCTTTAGCGTGTCCTAAGATCATAGGTACTTTGCCGTGTTTAGGTTTATGCGCTTGGACTTACGTTCTTCTCTTAAGAAATTTATTTTTCAGTAAAAAAAATGTTTCTGTTTAAGAGAGTTTTGGTGTTCTGTTTAGACTGCTAGGCCTCGTCTCTCTTTAGCGTGTCCGTAGATCATACTTACTTTGCCGTTATTTGTGTATGTATCGCATGGATATATGTTCTTCTCTTTTCAGATATATAAAGAGATTCACTGAGAAGGTTACGCTCTTAGAGGCGTTGCGCCTAGAGCGTAACGTAAGAGAGAGAGAGAGAGAGAGATAACTCTTAGGGCGTTAACGAACGCCGCCTAAGTTGTAAACACGGTTCCAAGCGGTTCCATTGGACAGTCCCTGTCGACTCCACAACCCTTAACGCTGCGTTGAACGCCGTTGTTGTGAGTTCGGGGGCGGTTCCATAAGGTTCGGGAGTCCATACGGTTCCGCGGCCCGTTGTTGCTGGGCGAACGTTTCCATTGGGCCGGTTCCGTGAGTCCATACGGTTCCGCGCCCACGTTACGGGCAACGCGGCAGTTCCATTGGACGGTTCCATACGGTTCCGCGGCCCGTTGTTACGGGCTTAACGGTTCCATTGGGCGGTTCCATACGGTTCCGCTGCCCATTGTTACGGGCGGGCGGTTCCATTGGACGGTTCCCATACGGCCCGCGGCCCGTTACGGGCGGACGGTTCCATACGGATTCCGTTGGACCATCCCTGACGGTTCCGCAGCCCTATGTGCGGGCATTGTGCAGTTCGGGACGGATCCATACGGTTCCGGGATCCATACCGGTTCCCGCGGCCCGTTGTTACGGGCGGGCGGTTCCGTGGTCCATACGGTTCAGCCCCGCTGTTACGGGCGGGCGGTTCCATTGACGGTTCGCGCGGCCCGTGTTTACACGGGTCCGTATTTAACGGATTCACGTATCGCAAATGCGGTTTAATCGGTTATACGCCCCACTAGCTACGTGGTCAGGTGACAGGTGACATTCTTGACAAGAAGTATAGCATTGACAGTTATTTTTCTTCTTGGTCCTGTAGCCATTAGCTACGCAGTTCCACGGCTCGTGTGAACGCAATTAAGACTGTCTCGTTGAGCGTTACAAGTTCCGTATTTATTTTCACCAGTATCATGGACATGAAGGACAGGTCCCCGAGTGTCGATGTTTTTCCACACCCAGGATGTCTCGTGATGCGTGGCGTGCAAACGCTTCTTTAAATTACGCTCGGTGACATCCATCTCACATGTTACGTGCAGATTATGCTGCGAGTCAAATCCTGTACTCTTTGCAGCGATTGGGATCTAGCGGCGTGGTCGGAGCACAGACTCCACCGCGACCGGTACTTTCAAAGAGCGGCGGAGAAAGTGGAGAGCGACGGTCTGATAGGCCCTCTTCGTCTCCCCACCGCCACCCAGGTCCAAAGCCAGGAGGCGGGGCCGCCGCCACTCCTAGCGGGCGCCTCTTGAAAAGACGTGACACCGTCTGCGGTTCATCGAAGTATAGCATTGAGACAGCTATTTTTCTTCTTGGTCCCGTAGCCAACGGCTCACGACAGTTATACGGTTCCACGGCCCATGTTTACGGGTCCGTGCGGTTCCACGTCCGTGTTTTACGGGTCCCGTGCGGTTCCATTGGGCGGTTCCGCGGCCCGTGTTTACGGGTCCGTCACGTTCCATACGATTCCACGGTCCGCGTTTACGGGTCCTTTCGCTTCCATTGGGCGGCTCCAGTGAGCGGAACTTATCTTTAATGGGATAACATTACACTATGCGGTTCACCCGTTATACGCCCACTAGCTACTACGCTCCGTGGTCAGGTGACAGATGACTTTCTTTACAAGAAGTATAGCATCACGACAGCTATTTTCTTCTTGGTCCGTAGCCATTAGCTCGCCAGTTCCACGACTCGCGCGAACGCAATTAAGATTGTCTGCGTTGAACATTACCGTTCCGTAATTATTTTCACCAGTATCATGGACATGGAGGACAGGTCCTCGGCGTCGATGCTCTACACACCCTTGATGACCCGGCGCATAGCGTGATAACGCTTCTTTGCTTTACGCTCGGTCACATCCATCTCACGCGTTACTGCGTGCAGATTATGCTGCGAGTCCATTCGTGGTACTCTTTGCAGCGATTGGGTTCCAGCGGCGTGGTCGAAGCACAGACTCCACCGCGACCGGTATTTTCAAGGTGCGACCGAGCGTGCGGCTCCGGTGTTCGGATGCACGGCTCCGTGGTTTTGTAACGGGATATCGCATACGTGCGATTTACCGGATATGCACCCGCCAGCTACGAGTTATGTGGCCAGGTGACAAGTGATAATCTTCACAAGTAGTATAGCGCCGTGAGAGCTATTCTATTCATGGTTCCGTGGCCATTAGCTACGCAGTTCCACGATCATGTGAACACCATTTATACGATTATCCGCGTTGAACGTTACATTTCCGCAATTACTTTCACCAGTATCGTAGGCACCGAGGACAGGCCTCCGTGCGCCGATGCGTTACGCACCTCAGAGGTCCCCGCTTTGCATAGCGTGCAACGCTTCTCTGGACCGCGGGGCCTGTACGACGACCGGTTTTGCACGGGATAACGCATACATTGCACGATGAACCCCGAAGTTGAGTTCGCTTAGCTAGGAAGCTGCTTGGTCATAGCTACGCTGTCCCACGGCCGTGTGAACTGCCTCTGTTGGATTTTCCGGCGTTGAACGTCACAGTTCCGCGATGTTTTGCGCCTATATCATCGCCGACACGACGGGCAGGTCCCTAGTGTCGGTGCGTTCGCGCCTTTGACTGTCCTGCGATGCGCCGCATGTAAACGCTTCTTAGGTTGCGCTTTGGTGTTATCGACTTGTTCAAACCCGTACACCGCTGTGGTCCTCGGTTCCGCGATGGGACCGGTCGGCCAACAAGAGGCGGCGCCCTACGGGTCTTACGTGAGTTAGTCCCCTTTTTACGGCTAGTTGTAGAGCCATTGGATTCCTTGCATCGGTCCATTAGGGTCCGTGACGGCTCCGTAATCGGTTCCATACGGCCCCCACGGCTTGTTTTACGGCCCTGTACGGGTCCGTAACACAACTTGCGGCTCCGTCCGGGCATGGGATGACGCTTGGGTCTGTAGTGCTGCTTTAGTTCTACAGCAAGGTAACGCGTAACGACGTCACACCCGTTAGTTTGAGATCCCCACGTCCGTGAGCTGACTTGGTGAGATTTTCGCGTTGAACGTCACGGTTCCGCATAGTTTTTCACCAGTTCATGGACACGGGGCGAGTCCCCGTTTGTCGGGTGCGTCACGCTCCCAGGATGCGTCGCGTGTTAGCGCTTGCTCGGTTTGAGGCCTAGCGCGCGGGTGATAAGATTTCCTTCTTTACAAGAGGCATACCATCACGAGAGCTATTCCTCCGTGTTACGTAGTTCCACGACCGTTCAAACTACTCTGAATGTGATTCTTGCGTCGAACGACCTTCGCTCACATTCTACAGATATTAACGCGGTTTTACGCATAAACGCATTTATAAACCCGGCATCGGAACTGGGATATTATACGACCGTTAGCCGCGTGTTGCAGTGTTCCGCGGTCGTTTTTCTTGCTGGGGCGTTTTTAGCGTTGGACGGCAGTCCCCACGCGCGTGGCCGCCCGGCCGCGGCTCCGTGAGTGATTTTATACAAACGGAGTTAACGGCCTATACCAGCGCGCGGCTGTGTGTAGAGGACCAGTAGCCATGAACTACTGCGTTCGCGGCGTTTCTCTTACCGGGACACGTACTGAGTAATGCGGACGGTAGTCCCCTCTTCCCCACGCAGCTACGGTTTGCGTGGCTCCGTGATGGAACAAACTCAGTTTACGACTTCGTATAACTTGGCGTGGCACGTGAACTCCTCCGTATTTCTTACGGCCTCAGTTTATATATTTTACCTATTCTCAACGGAACGTGCTGTGTACTTCTTCCCTACGCCGCCACTTACCGGTGGCCCGTGGTGAATAGAGGTATAATGAGATAACGACTCACGTTACAGGTGTAGTACGTTCACGCTATCGTGGACCTAGACGGTCCTTTGGTACTGATAGCTACTTCGTTGGGACACGTACCAGTACCAGTTGTCCCCCTCGCGTCAGCCACGAGCTTTTTTGCTCCGTGCTGCACAGCGACATCGTTGGCGGTGGACTCGTGGTTTTTACTTGTCATGCTGACGCCTTTGTAGACCCATAACGGATCTATTATACTTAACGGGGTTGCGTTTTGTACGCGTAAGTCCCCAGTAGCCACGCCGCTTTTCCGCTCCGTGGTGCAGGGTGTTTAACGGTCCGTAGTATACACAGGACGCCACCTCTTTCGTGATTTCTACCCCAGTGTTGGGGTTTATGACTCATACGGTTGACGTAGTACGTTACCCCTACTTGTCAATATTACCTCCATGAAGGATATTTTCTTGACCATAGGTGGCCTTTTGGTAGACAACCTTACGCTTGGGGTAGCTATTACCAACAACGCACGTTATGGTTCCTTCCATACTTTAACACATTACAGCTGCTTCCTTTGCGGTTTTACGGCCTGTTACTTAACTGCCCGTACAGACATACGGATATTCGTTTTCTCCGCTACCAGAGCCCGTAGGCTCCAGCGGTTTCAAGGTTGTTACTATACGTGAGTACGTTAACACTTTCTCCAGTCAACTTTTAGACAAGTTTCACTGTTGATAGGCGTGGCCTGGAGCTACGCGGTCCCGCAACTGCTACAGTTTTTCGGACCTCGCTTGGGTGCCGTCGACTATGTTGTACGGCTCCGCGGTCTTACGACCCATGCCGTCTCACAGCTACATAGCCTTACGGTTGGCAGCCCTTCTTGTATACGTTTTATATTAACGGCCTGCCTTTTGTTTCGCTTAGCCTTTGATTTTTGGTCAGTCGGTTTCAACAACCTTTGCTCAGGGTCGGCAGCTTTTTCTGGGCTGCGGATGGTGTCGTTCAGTCCCTCCGCTTTACACGTTCAGTCGGTGGTCACACCCTTTGGTGGTGGTGCGGGTGCTCCCACCTGGTGTACGGAGCGAAGTTTTCACCGTCAGATATCACCGTCGGTGCCGACGGGGCTTGATCAAGGTCGGGCACTTTTCTTGTGACCCTTCTGTCGGAAACTTGGGCGGGCCGGACCCTTTTTCGTGATCGGCGCAGGACGAACTTTGGCTGCTCGAGACCTTGCAGGCTTCACGTCATTTGAGCCTCGGGTCAGGGACGATTTTTGTCTCCTTCCCGGCTCCGCGACTGCATCTCAGTCCCGGAGCCGTTTGATGGTGTGGCCTCGGCCGCCTTTCCTCGGCGTAGCATGGCTTTTCTGAGGGGTTGTTCGCCCCTCCCGTTGTGGAGGTGGGCCCTCTCTCCAGCTTAGTTCCGTCATGGGCTCTGGGATACCTTGCAGCTATCCACCAGGGTTTTCCGGTGGGGTCTCGGTCTTTGACTCGCGACCACTGGTGAGTTCTGGGAGATCTCTTCGTAGTGTGTCATGTGACATTTTCCTCCGATAGATCATCCGGTGGCTTTCTGTTAAAGTAGTCTGAACTGTTCATAGAACGGCGCGGTATGCACTTTTCGGGTTCGGGCATAACCTATTTTCACGGATCTCGTGCCGGGCGTTGAGAAACCGCTTTTTGGGGTTTTCTCTTGTTTTGGTCTGACTCACTTTTCGGCGTTACGTGTTCCCCCTTAACTTTAGCTCTTACGCGGTTATGCGCTAACGAATTTTCCTTGTCCGGGATTTCTTCAATTCGTTTCGTTGGTACACGCGTTCCTCCCAATCGTAGTTTCCTCGCCGGTTCTGTCTCGTGGGCGAATCCGGTGTGGCTTGTGGCGTTTTTGTGGACACTTTGCTGTAATTGTGTCCAAACGCTCTTCGGTTGGCTTGTTTTTCTGGGCTTTACGCTCAGGTTCTTTCGAGGTTTGCCTCGGTACTGTCAACGAATGGTGCCTTGTTCGGTTTGACTGTACCTGCCGTGGTTTCCTATGTTTTAGTTCCTCCCACTCTTGAGGTCTTTCATCCTTCCGAGGTGAAGGAATTTAGATCCTTTAAACGGGATTCGGTTCGTGTGAGTTTCGTACCAGCCATTAAAAAAAAAAAAAAAAAAAAAAAATGTGCGGCGATCTGAACTCCCTTCCTTCCTATCCTCGGTTGCAATCTGATTGCATATTATAGCATGGAAGGTAAGGTATAACTTGAAGTAAATTTACCCCGCTAAAGCGTAGCGGGGATATTTACGAGAGTTATACTTACCTTCCATGCATCCCTCCCGCCCCTCTCGTTCAGGCCTCGGTGGAATGTTGAGTGAGGTGGTACAGAGGTATTATGGAGGTCAGGGCTTGGCTGGTTACTGCGTTTTTTAGGTTCGGTTAGAAGTGCGTTAGAATCAGGTCGTGTGACCAGATTGCATATTATAGCATGGAAGGTAAGTATAACTCTCGTAAATATCCCCGCTACGCTTAGCGGGGTAAATTTGTTGAATGATTACTGGATGATTGTGTCTTTTGATGAGATGGTTGAAAATTTCTATGAAGCACAATATTTTGAAGCAATATAATGATTGGTTCCTTAGGGTTCCCATGGGTGTGTGAATAATAGAATAAGACCTGGGAATGTATAGAACTTTAAGATAGGCATCAAAAGAATCACAGGAATCAAAAGAGAGTCTTGTTATAGTTTTACATAGAGTCATGGAAATTAAAACAAAGTGGTAAAGTTCTGGCATCCAGTTTATCCATAATAAAGACCTGTGCTGCACAATTGTTTTCTGCACTAGCATCCTAGGTTTGATCCTTGGTGGATCTCCAAGTAGTGTTTCCCAACTGGTTACTAGTGTTTCCCAACTGGTTACTAGTGTTTCCCAACTGGTTACTAGTGTTTCCCAACTGGTTACTAGTGTTTCACAACTGGTTACTAGTGTTTCACAACTGGTTACTAGTGTTTCACAACTGGTTACTAGTTTTTCACAACTGGTTACCAGTTTTTCACAACTGGTTACCAGTGTTTCCCAACTGGTTACCAGTGTTTCCCAGCTGGTTACCAGTGTTTCACAACTGGTTACTAGTGTTTTACAACTGGTTACTAGTGTTTCACAACTGGTTACCAGTGTTTCCCAGCTGGTTACCAGTGTTTCACAACTGGTTACTAGTGTTTTACAACTGGTTACTAGTGTTTCACAACTGGTTACTAGTGTTTCACAACTGGTTACTAGTGTTTCACAGCTGGTTACCAGTGTTTCACAACTGGTTACTAGTGTTTTACAACTGGTTACTAGTGTTTCACAACTGGTTACTAGTGTTTCACAACTGGTTACCAGTTTTTCACAACTGGTTACTAGTGTTTCACAACTGGTTACCAGTGTTTCACAACTGGTTACCAGTGTTTCCCAACTGGTTACCATTGTTTCCCAGCTGGTTACTAGTGTTTCACAACTGGTTACTAGTGTTTCACAACTGGTTACTCAAACGGCCGCAAATGTCTTGCAATATTTTCTATGAATTACAATACTGAAGCAACAGAGCAATTAATTTTCTGGAGGGTTCCCATAGAATCAAGTTTTTTAGAAGAAAGTTTGTTGGAATGATAACCTCAAACCAAACAGTGACAAAGTGGTGAAACTCTATTCTTAGAACTGAAAGTCCAAGAATAGACAAAAGATATCAAATATCAATTTCCCGAAGTCCTCCAGCCCTCCATCTCTGCTGTCCCTATTGCCTAAATTTGTCTAAATATGAGTATTAAAAAAGTCAAGCAAAGAAGCCAGAAGTGACCTCGAACACTGCCTCATCTTTCCATAAATTGCAAAGAAAATTGATGTAAAAAATATCAAAAGATATCAATTTTTTTTTGATATTTAATCAGAAATGTGTTTTTTTTGCAGGTTCTCTTACTTGCCCTCTTCTTCTCCCTGATCATCCGCAAACCCGATAGCGAAGATGAAGATTCTGGTGGTGCAGTCCCGCATCTCAATGACGACGAGGAATGGCTTCATCAGCGAATGACAGAGGAGGAGTTATCTGACCCCAATAAGATGCTCTACCTGGCCAAACTTCGGGAGGAGAGTCGGTTTTGTGCAGAGTTGCCGGACATTGAGGAACTTAAAGAAGCTAGGGAGAAGAGGTATGACTAAGTAATTCAATGGATTTTTTGGTAAAAATAATGTTTTGGTAAGGGAAATCTTCAAAATTTCGTTGTGAAATTATATTTGATTTATAATATACATGTAGGTCTCAGTAAATAATTTTTTTTCTGTATCAAAAGTCATACATTTGGAATAACACAGAAATGGCTCATAAGAAGTGGTCATTGTCTTTCCCTAGGATTGCCCAAATACACATCTCCCACAACCACCTGCTTAATGACATACCACCTTCATCCATCACCCATCCTGACACCAGCCCACAACATCTCTATCCAAACTGAAATATTCTCCCCCACCTTAAAAAAACAAAGAAGCAACAATTCCTCCTTAAATAATCAACTCACCTGCTGTCTTGCTATTCTTAGCTCTCTTTACCCACATACCACTTCTGCTAAATTATTACCACATTCCACCATTTCAATCTACCTCTCATTCTGTTTGCACCCTCTCTGGCACTATTAACATAGCCACACCACTCACCAAACCTCACCAGACATCATAGTTTACTCTCTTTTCATAGGTTGAAGGAGATCAAGATGAGAAAAATCTTGGCGGAAATCGTCTTCTACATTTTCTTCTTGGTTGTTATTATCATCATTTCCTTTGGTGATCGCGATTCTCATGTGTATTGGGTCGGGAAATCGTTCCGAGACATGTTTGTTGATGCAAAATATCATGGCAAAATGAAATTCAGCATGGTGAGTTATGTATTTTATGACTTCCTATATTTAACTTCTCAAAAAAAAAAACAGAGTGCAGGCAGGTAACAGATCTTTTACTGTAACTGCATCTCATGAGTGGAATAAACTGAATTATCAGACTATTACCTTTTGTTAACACTCGTGAGGTTCTTGAAAAATCTTTATTTTGTGTGATTGTTTTTTTAATTTATTAAAATTTTGTAATCATGTTCATTGCTATGTATATTTTTATCATGTTTTTCACTCTTTGTATATTGTTAAGGTTTTGAGCACTTTAAAAGCTTGCTGTAATGTAAGTTTGGTATAAAACACAAGAACAGATCATTTCACTTACACATGAGCTGTTTTGCCAATGTTGTTGATAAAAACAAAACTTATGACAAAACT
>JAIGNY010002990.1:0-22500 GCA_020152595.1 Chiridota heheva | reverse complement strand
GAAGGAAAATTGGGGACAGCTTTCTAATATCTACGCCAAACCAGGGGAAGACCTGTAGCAAGGAAATTGAAAAAGGGGTCCGTTTCTTGTAAGACAGGACAACAAACATTACAAATTCTAGATGCTTATTAGTCTTTTAATTTCAAAAAGGCACTTTCTCAAGAAAAGGGTTTGTTTGTTCTGTCCCCCCCCCCCCCCCCTTTCTCCAACCCGGCAACGGGCCTGAGGAGCCAACATACAAGAAATGTTTGATAACAAAACCCTTTTTTTCTTTTGTGAATAATGACCTTCCAACCGATGGGCGATCAAGGGCACATGTTCAAAGATATCATTTCATCAACATTTTGACGCAAACATTCCAATTAGCGAAACTAACAAAAGACAGACGGGATTCAAAACAGGAGGGAACAGGACACATATCATTTCATTGAGCGTGTTGATAGATAAATCACAACTAAACTTATCATAGACAGTATGGAAATAGTCAAGAGGCCCATTGATCCATGGAGGAGAGAAGGGGAGGGAGGAGTGGGAGGAAGAAGGAAAGACCATCGACTCGAATTCTGTTATGAATCCCCTCACCCGTTTACAAAATCAGTGGCATTTGAAGCGAGGACGATACATGCACCATTTCCGTTGTTATTTTTTTTTATTGGGGGCAAGTATTTTCGTCCCTTTAAAATGAAGTTCTGCATGGTAGATTGAGTTTAAAGGAACTTAAAATTCCTTTCATATTTAGTTTTTCCAAAGTGTACATGAATAGGTTGACACAAAGACAAATTTGGAACATTCTGGATGTAGAATAGGCACTGGTTAACAATGTAGTTTGATCTCACCGGATCGAATTTCAAGTGCATCCATTTATCGTATCTAGTGGTATACAAGCCTTGCTTTGTCCAAAAAATATCATTCTGATTTTCTTACTTTGTACTTTCGTGATTGCAAATTCAATAATAAAAGAAAAGGGCCATCAGCAATTTTCAGGCCGCCTGTTTGAAATCGAATCAATTTTAGTCGCGGTGGGGTGGGGAAAATGCGTTTTCAGCTGTACCCAGGCCAGGGAGGTGGAAGGAGTTCAGGCCAATGAGAGTAGAAAATATAGTACGGGCACTTTCTTTTTTATATTTCTAATGATATCTGAAACAGGAAAAACGAGCCCGTTAGTTCCATTTAAAGTGTTATAAATACCTGCAATTCGTAAGTTTTAATTCTGTTCTGGATTAATTCTGTCCTCTGCTCATCGTGCACGCAGGGGTATAACTAGTCTTCGAGCGCAGGGGTGTTAGACAAATTTGCCCGACAAAAAATTAATTTAGACAATTTAGAATAATTTTTCTGTCTATATCTATCTATAAAAGTATAAGGCTACAATTTTTATCTTTTTAACGATCAACATATCATAGCTTTCCGTCACGGGCAATGAAACAAAGAACACCTGAACCACGGGCAGCCCCTACCCTTATCCTCACGGGGACAATGGAGGCAAGAATTGGGCCTCTATTTCACAAGAGCAACGGGTCAAGAAGTGCCCTTTGTAATATTTACTTTAGGCTTTATTTTCGGCCTTGCTATAAAGTAACGGTTGTAACACTTAAAATTCTTTTTATGCTTTAAAATGGCTGTTTTCGACATAAAAACTTATTTCTCATCATTTGTACTTTTTCACTTTCAGATGCATGCATACCGTAGTTTTACAAGCATCTTGCCCTCTTCATGACTCGTTCCTTGCCTATTTCGCGTGCAGTCGTATTAGAATGAAACACATGATTGGGAACAACATTGAACAATACTGGAAACTCCTTTATTGTGCATTTTTGATTAATTGTCAGTACACCTTATAATAATTTTCACTACAATTTTAATTGATAATGTATGACAGTATGCCCAAACTTGAGGTAAATTTGATTGGCTTCAGTTAAAATTTTGACGCGTCCGGTTGCCAAACAGTTCATAAAAGTATCCTCCATTCATTATTCTGATGCCACCCCCAGCTGCTAAGGACGCATTTGGCAAAAAAATATTAAAAAAATGAATGTATACTTGTCATTTATTTCATTAATTAGATGTCTTGAATATTTCCTGTATGCCATGATTACTAATACTATCTTCAATCAGTAAAGTCAATGGATGTGTGCACTTGTTTTAGACGCACGATTTGCTTTTTACGCCTGCGTTCAACATTTACGCTACGCTCGCATGGCTGATGTTTGATAGATTTTGAAATAATTAGGTACATTCACTTCGGCGCACACGATTGTGAGAAGGTAGCAACCGCGGTAGGTAAAAGTTGTTTTCTTTTTTCTTTTTACATCTTTTACTTCATAGTTATTGAATGTATTTTTGTGTGCCCAAGCTTTTAAGATTAAGAGTTACATACTAGAACCTTTTTTTAGTTATGTAGCTTAACTTTTGCAGGTTAAAATGAATGAGGTAAAAAAATACAAATTTCTTGGAAAATGTTCGCAAAACAGAGTGCGTCGCAAATACTCTGCGACGCGACTATGATGAGTCAATGAAGCGATGTCCACCATTATATGCATAGGATGATGTCTGACCCAGTATTTGCAGTCATGTAATGGCTATAGCATACACTACGGTCAGATGTTTATCTGACTAGGTGCTGCCCAGTTGTAGCATAACAGATTTGTTATACCATTGTGGGCTAAAAATTTGGGCAAAAATAATGCCAATTTTTAAAATCTGTTAAAAGGCTCTTAAATCCATTAAAAACCATGAAAACAAAATGTAAATTATATTAATATTCATGATATATTTGCGACATATGAATGATACATTCGCACATTTTTTCAAAAATGATTTCATCAATTTTTTGGCGAATAACAACTTAAAGACTAAAAGTCATGTTCTTTTTTCTTCAGACAACAGTGATTTAGAACTAAAAGGTAGTCAATAGGCCTAGTATGCTGATATATCTTTAGAAATATATTATGTTTGAAATTGCATTTTTTCCAACAAGAATGCTCTTTGAATATTAAGGATGGTTTGCCATATATTAAGCAAAGCCTGAACAAAAAGAAACAGTGAAAATTTCATTGAATTATCACATTTAGGTCTCGAGGTCGCCCATTATTCCATTGTGCACGTACTTGGACCACTGCAGCTGATCTATGACACAAGACTAAAGCAAAGCCTACCAAAATGGATAGCTGGGTGGAGTGGGGAAAATTAATCAACGTCAACAATGTCCAAGTCCGTTCAACCTGATGATGACGTCATAATTAAAGGTATAAGGCTGTGTAGAGGCCATCATAATAGCAAAAATGTCATCAAAATCTGTCTAACATTAATAACATTTTTAAATCCCAGGGATCAATTTGCATATTAGATGCAAATTTTATGGTGTATTACAGAGCGACCATGATATTTCTTTTACCTTTCATATTTCATTTTATTATATTTTATAATTCTTTGAGTTTGAAGTGGTGTAACAAATTCTGACTGAAAGTTTTTGATGTCTTTTCCACACCTTTAATCAAATTATAGTAGGAATATACTTTCGCAAAGATGTAGGAACGAAATTAAAAGAAGTTCATAAAGATTGTAAACTGTTCTGCCAGGCCCCAGTCATTCATCATCAATTTTGCATCAATCACAAACTAATGATTAAATGGTAATGAAGGTCAGCTTTCCGCACAGTCTAGTTGTCGTCAGATATTAAATGGGTAAAGTCACTTTAGCATACAAGTTGATGGACGAATCTACAGAGCTCAGCTATCCAATATCACACGGCAGCAGGATGGTACGGAGAGATGGCAAGATGGCTGAATTCCATTGCCCCTATTCATGCTCATCTTTCGTATTTGAAATTAACCAGCAAAGAATATTTTAACAGGGGAATGCAATACTTTCTTTAAAAGTTAAAATGTGTATACTAAAAAAAGTTGAATAACCTTCTGGTTTATTCATATTCATGCTTACTCTCACAAGTTTAAAACCATATGCCATATGTTTAACATGCATTGACTTTGTTATGCTTACATCATACACATGCTGCACACATCGCGTATCACACACATACTATTATTTATCTGTTTATGTTCAATTTTAAGTTTGTAAAGGTCTAATATAAAAACAACTTTAAATTGAATTATTTGAAAAGAAGTGTGTACACGTATTGTGATTTATACCTGGTTTACACGGAAAACTTAAACTCAAACTGAAGATTTCTCAGTAGGAATGTTACTCTACCTTTTCAGCTTAATTCGACAAGAGAATAAAAGGAAAACCTTTGGTGAAAAATTATTTTAGTTCGTTTCACCTTGTGTCTGCTTTTACAAATATACATACCCCACACATCTAGTATGCGTATTGAAATGTGCGTCTTATGGAATTCAGTGTTGCATACTGTGTGTATGATTAAACTGAAATTCTACACAAATTTTAAATTCGTTGGTATTCAGTACATGCAACCAAGCAAGCTATTCTGATTGGTAAAGGCTATATTTGAATATTCCTTGTTTTTCCTAGCAACTTCAATATGTTTATTTCTCTTTCACCAACTTGACAACGACCATATATAATGGAATAACGGACTGCAAATTAGAGGTGTGTCCCCTCTCAACCAATCACATTGCAGGAAACAAACTTAGGTGTGCATACAAACTTTGATCAGTCATAACTCGGTCAGTTAGGGCAACAATTTAGGTTGAAGTATTTGCTGTTTTGATAGATTCTGCAAGAACATGGGCAAGCATGAAGAGGAATGTAACTTGCTGCAAAAGTAAACACCCATCTGCATGCCAGTGTTGCATCTTCGCAGTTTTGTTAAGGAAGACGGCAAGCTTCTTGTAAAATCATTTGAGGTAATCAAATTTCATTATGTTTGAAGTATTTAGCAATTATTTTGCAGCTTTCTGGATCAGAAATCATGAATACTTACAAGTTTAACACCTAGTAATGGCTTAAAAGTGTATCACATTTTTTTGGGAATAAGAATAGGCAATAATGTATCCTGACCTTAAAAACAACGAAGACGGCTAATTTCCACCCTTTAATGGATCTACTTTAGGAGAATTCTTTGCCGGTTTAATCTTTCGCTTTGAAAATATACATGTTTGGGAAAATATACATATTGGGAAATCTTTGCCTAATAGAAATGAACACTTGGTGAATCTTCACCTAAGCAAAAATGAATAAAGAGTAAAGCTTTGAAGAAGAAATCTACTGCCTATATAAGTTCGGCAATTGACTGCTGCATGAGCTTGTTGCTTGCAAAGTGAGGTAGTATCTCACTATACTGAATACCACTTGAGGTTGAGTTGTTGCTCTTTCTGCAATAATATCAGTTTTCTTTTTTGCATGTCTAATTTTATTAAAGGTATAATTATGAACAGAGACAGCGTTAACTATTAATGTAATATCCACTTAAACGCAAAAAGCAACATTTCTAAACTATTTGCCATTTTACAGCTTTTTGAAGATTTTTGTGCAAATATGCAAACAATTGTTGTTACTCTTGTTAGGTGTGAGCAGCAGTCTGTATTTTCCTATGTATATTTATTGTTTTGAACCCTCCGCTATTTCTTTGAAAAAGAAGTTAAGTAAAACCTATTTTTTCCAATTGTATTCAATAGAAAATACTTCTTTTGGGAAATAATTATTCACCACAAACACCATTCATTCCTGCATTTGGTAAGTTTGCTTAAATTCTATGTATTTTATATGTGTTTACTCCATGACTTTCCTAGCTCTTCCAGATAAAAAAATAAGACGTGGCTTCCCACATCTACTCTCAAACCCACCATCCACTCTACAACTCATCTTCCACTCTAAACCCACTCTCCACTCAAAATACACCCTCTCTTCTAAAAACACCCCCCCCCCCCTTCACATACCAGTTTTCCTCTCACCTTTCAAGCCAACTCATATACGGATATACTGTCGTTGAAAATACATCTCCCACCTCATCTCAACTTGCTGTCCCTTTCTTCACTCATGGAGCTATTAACTGAAACACCCAATAGCTCCATGCTTCACTGTACAACAGCTCCCTCAACATGTCTACCAGATAACTTGACATAATAATAACACATTCAAACTCCTTAACTTTCATTTAATCAACCCCATTAGAAACAAACATGACTTGACATGTCAAGTTACAAATCAAATTATCTATATAATTTTCGACTGAAAGCTCAATGCAGATTCATCTGGAATCCCTTGAAAGGCAAACTTCTTTGGATGGATGGGCAGATGTACATGCAGACAAATGGTAACGATGGTATACACCATTCAACAACTTTGTTGAAGACAGGATAATTAGCATTTTCAGTCTGGAGGTTTTCATGTTCAAATACAAGTTCCAACTCTTCAAATTCAAACTATTTGATCTAGTTTTCAGTCTGAAAATGGAGAAAATTAAGCTTCTCTCATTCAAAGAATTGTGACAGATTACAATTAAATTACATAAGATTATAGAGAGGTATGGTATGGCCATTGACAAATAATTAAAGGAGCGCTGGACCGAAGAGTGAGGGCGTATTTTTAGGGGGATCCCCCAAAATTAAATGCTTATCTAGCACGCAACAGAATTGCAATTTTAAGTTTAATATGAATATTCAAGTGACCCTTCAAGTGTTGTGGATGATATATCTTTAAAATTTTCAAAAACGAGTGCCCTAACTTTTTAATCAAGTGCTGCTTTAAAAAAAAAAAAAAAAATGGAAATGGCCATTTTTGAACAGATTTTGAGAAGTTTTTGAAGTAAAGCTGTTATTACATATTCATAATCCCTTTAATCTTTTTCTAAAGGCTAAATGGCTAAATCTGGTCTAAAAAGAAATATTCCAATGAATTATCATAAACATGTATATGATTGAGACTGCATTAAAGGAAATAAATTTGTTTCTTTTATTGTCCACAAAGATTATAAACATTCATGGGAATTTTCCTGTAAAAAGTTAATACTTTTTATACAATCCACCCACTGTGGAAGTTTGTATGGTATTGGCAAAGGCAAGTACTTTGGTGAGAATGCTTCAATACTTCTTTCCTTTTCTTTAATCTGTTTTGACCTTTTCCTGGCCCTGGATTGATCTGAACAAAAAATCTCAGAAGTAAAATGACATTGAATATTGTTATGAGATTTAAAAACAGGAGAAATATTAAAAATGAATGTTGAAGGAATATTTTCATAGATTTTGACGTTCATTTGCTTCCTGTACCCATTTCAAGGGCCCTTAAACGGGACTTCTTCCATAGATCCCTATTCTTGCTTCGCCCCCAGACCCCACGATTTACATGTGGAACTGTGCGGTGATTTTCAGCCATTTTGGGGCATCAAAAACATGAACCTGAGTTTCCTCAATTTCAGGGGAAATTTCTCCTACTGCCCTAAGCCTGTTTAGAAATGGTAAGGTAAATGCTTATCCAGTTCTGCGTTTTTTAAAATTTGAATTTGATATTGTCTTTTTTTTCATCAGTACATTTTGGAAATTTGTGTTGATTTAAAACCATTGTGGGGCATCATAATCAAGACATCTTCACCCCTGGACCCAAGTTTCCCAGCAGGGGCGTATAGAACCGGGGTCTAGGGGGCCAAGCTCTCCCAAAAAAAAAAAATCACTGTGAGGGGGAAAGCACCATTTTGGTTCTCCCAATAGTGAATTAATTTCGACGAGTCCAGTCAGCCAATCAGATTCCATGGTTTATTTTTTTCTGGAAACCTTCAATTTTGGGGAAATTTGCTTCAATTTGTTTTGCAATTTTCTTTAGTTTTGGGAACTTTTCGAGAAGTTTCTATCAATTTTCGACCCAAATTTTCCTTTTCGTAAAGTTTTCTTTCATATTTGGAAGAGTTTTCTTAAAATTTTCGGAAATTTCCTTAATTTTCGGAAAATTTTCCTAATTTTTAGGAAATATCATTTATTTTCAGAAATTTTTCAAAAAAATTAAAAGTTGTCTTCAATTTTCCTAAAATTTGCTTTAAATTTTATGCAACTTCCTTCCTTTTTTTAAAATTTGCATCAATGTTTGTGCAATTTCTTTCATTTTTGTGGAGTTTTCTTCAATTTTTGTTCAATTTTTTCAATTTGTTTCTCAATTTTCAGGAAATTTCCTTCATTTTGCGACCAAATAGTTCCAAAATTTACAATGTTTTCAAAACTTGGCAAATAGTTTTGGACCATGATAAGAGACTCATACCTTTTGGTACTGAGGTTTGTTGAAGCAAATGATCAAATCTGGCCCCCAATATCGAATAATTTCCTACGACACAGCTTCCAAAGTGTAGCTCATGAACTCCACAATTTCCCCCAAATCTTCTCAATTTGCAGGGAAATTTTACAAATACTTATTTGAATAGATTTAAACAAATTTAAAATCATTTTCTTTTCATCACTTACATTTTCTTTACACTTACATGTATTGATTTTAAACGATTGTAGTATATAAAAATAAGAAATCTTCCGAGCGTCTAGGGTTTGACCCTGGACCCAAGCTAATTGCAAGGCTTCGCCCATGAGCCCCACAATTTTGCCTGAGTTTACTCAATTTGCAGGTTTAGAAATGGTAATTAAAATGATTATCTGAGTAGATTTTAACATTAGAATACAAATTGTCTTCCTTTCATTTATCAAATTATCAAACTTTGTGTTGATATTCAGCCATTTTGGAGCATCAAAAACAGTCAATCTTTGGAGCTTCTGGGGTCTTCGCCCCGTAACCCAACCAAAGCTTCGCCCTGTAGGTCTCGCCAGAGGTCCGTAAGCGGGCCCACGATGTTACGCAGTACCAAATTTGACGCTGCAGTTCGACCGCATTGGTGGAGGGGGCATATTGTGTGATTGTATAGACACATTTATATCTTTTTGATACGTGAGGCAAATGCAATTTTCGTCGGGCAAATTTGATTTACACCCCGTTACGCTTGAAGTTAAGATACAACACTGGGTGCATCAAATATTACTTTTAATGATCTTGCAAGGGGAAATTTCTTCTGATATATGTCAACGGAGAGGGCAAAAATAAAGGTAGCTTCAAAATGCAAAACAAACCATATTAGCCAAAAAGTTCCAACTTAAAAGTTCAAGACCTAAACATGGAATTCTATATTTATTCATGGTATAAGCAGGAGACAAACCTCTGAAATGTATAAGCATTAATAATGTGACATCATGTGTTTTGTGCTATTCTCATATGCTTTAAACTTTGCGCAGTGTGGAATGTCTTTGGATATTATTTAATCGATAATTTGGAATTCATTATCATTTGCAAAATTGACAGTATTAATCTGGTAATTTGACCAAATTTTTTTTAGTCAGTATATATTCTCACCTTTTGAATGAATTCCGATAAAATGGCTGCACATACAGGATATTCAAGATTATAGATACAAAATGATGCAAACATCATCGCCACTGAAGCAAAACATTACGTGATTCTACCATTGATTGATGTGCCGGCAATGAAGACTGCAAGCCTTTCTGCCTCTGCAACATCATTTCCTATGCAAGTAAGAATATCCATAAAAAAAAAAACTTCTATAAATGCCTCTAAAACTCATTAGTTGAAGCATGAAGCATTCTTGATTTTAATAAAGTATTAATATGAGTTGATATTTCTGATGATATTAATAGAAGAGTATAGCTAATGTTCATATGGAGCAGCAATTTTATACTGGAGAACATGGGTTATGACTAGGGAGTGAAAAAAAAGGCTCTACTTGGGAAGAAGTTCAGGTAGGACTCACACATTATTGTTTGTTTCTTTGTTTGATGAGGGCTTAACGGCACCACGACAGCGAGGGTCAAATTGTGCTTGAGAGTTTATATCATTCCAGAGGTAGGAAGAAAAGAAAATAGGGAGAGACTGAGAGAAACACGGGGACTAAATGCCAGGAAGCTGGGTTCGAGGGAGGAAGTGCATGGGTGCAAAAATGGGCCACAGCTGAGCAAAAGAATGCAGAGCCAGAAAAGAAAAGGTTTAGTGGTTCCAATGCATTATTTTATGTTGGTTGATTTGCACGTTTTATATTACGTGTCATTGCATATCACGAATTATGCTAAATAACATATATACTCATAAGCCAAGCCCATTATTATATCAATGAATAGAACCTGTTGACAACATTAGCATGTGCATAATAACTAACAACATTATCGTACAAGTATGAAGCAATACGCCCCCACACAGACAAACACACACACCATCATGACATAATGCCTATCATATCCGAACAATAAATGGTGTATGTTCAATTCGGCAGCTAAAATTGATTGGTATAGCAGCAGACTTTCATAATCGGAAATTTACAATCCATGAAATAATAACAATAGAATTTGCAAATTTGACAGAAAGGTAAGCCACGTCTATTCTTTTCTCTGGAAGAGTTAGGGAAGCCATCGAGTAAACACATGTAAAATACATCGATTTTAAACAAACTTACCAAATGCCATCCAGTAAACACATGTAAGATACATAGAATTTAAGCAAACTTACAAAATGCAGCAATGAATGGTGTTTGTGGTGCATAATTATTTACTGAAAGAACTCCTTTCTATCGAATAAAATAGGAAAAAAAGGTTTACTTAATTTATCAACTTTATTCCAATACCTGCAGAGAAAAAAAAAAAAACACTTTTCAGCACAGAACAGACAGTACAGGTAAGGCACATATTTTACTAGCTGAACCTTGGCACAATTGTTTGGTAATATAAATGTGCATGCTTATAATATATTAAAGGTCTATAGACAGGAACAGGTTTCTGTCAACCGTGTAGCGAAAACAACATTCAATTCCCTGCTTAGTAATCTATCTTTAAATTTTAAAATAGCACAAGTAGTTTCAAGTTATGAGTAATCAAAGGTTGAAAATTTTGTAATATTTTGAAAAATGTGATGTATGAACAGACAATATCTTAAATTACTTTGGTTATTTTCTCTTCACTTATTTTAAGACCTTGAAAATGCTTAAAATCTCCAGCTTGAGGTTGGTTGGGAGGTATAGTAATCCTTTTCATTAGAACTATCTTCCCTTTCAAAGAGAAATGGCAGAGGGTTTAAAACAATGGATATACATAGGAAAATAGAACTGCTGTTCACACATAACAAGAGTAACACATTTTTTTGCATATTTGCACACAAATCTTCAAAAAGCTCTAAAATGGCAAATAATGATATGATTGTTATAACATTTTTTGCTTTGTGTGTTTTAGTGGTTAATTAAATCAACAGTTAATGCTGACTTTGTCCATAATAATAACTTTAATTAATAAATAAACTACATGCTAAAAATAACATTGATATTATTGCAGAAAGAGTAAGAACCCAACGACCACTTGTATTTAGGGATAGTAAGATACTACCTCACTTTGTAAGCAACAAGTTGCTTGCAGCAGTCAATTGCCAAACTTATATATACAGTACATTCCTTCTTCAAGCCTTTACCCAATTATTCAATTTTGCTTAGGTGAAGATTCACCAATTCTATTAGGCAAAGATCCCCGATATGAATATTTTCCCCAAACATGTATATTTTTAAAGCAAAAGATTGAACCGGCAAAGAATTCTCCTGAACAAGACTCATTGAAAAGGTGAAAATTGCTGTCTTCGTGATTTTTAAGGTCAGGATACATTATTGCCTATAATTCTTCCAAATAAAGTGTGATACACTTCTAAGCTATTATTAGGTGTTAAACTTTTATGCATTCATGATTTCTGATCCAGAAAGCTGCAAAATAATTGCTGGATATATCAAACATAATGAAATTTGATTACCACAAATGCTTTCACAAGAAGCTTGACGTCTTCCTTAACAAAACTGCGAAGATGCAACACTGGCATGCAGATGGGTGCTTGCCTTTGCAGCAAGTTACATCCTGTTCATGGTTGTCCATGTTCTTGAAAAATCTATAAAAACAGCAAATATATCAATCTAACTTGTTGCCCTAACTGACTGAGTTATGACTGATCAAAGTTGTCACGCACACTAAGTTTGTTTTCTGCAATGTGATTGGTTGAAATGGGATACACCTCTAATTTGCAGTCCGTTATTCCATAATTTATGGTCGTTGTCAAGTTGGTGAAATGAATAAACATATTGAAGTTGCTAGGAAAAACAAAGGAATATTCAAATCTAGCCTTCACCAATCAGAATAACTTGCTTGGTTGCATGTACTGAATACCAACAAACTCGAAATTTGTGGAGGATTTGAATGTAACGATACGCACAGTTTGCAACACTGAATTCCATGAGACGCACATTTCAATACGCATATTTGTTGTGTGGAGTATGTATACTTGTAAAAGCAGACACGGTGAAATAAACTAAAAATATTTTTTCACCAAAGTTTGCCCATTTATTCTCAAATTAGTTCGTAATCCCCTATGTCGAATTAAGCTGAAAGATAAGGCCACATTCCTACTGAGAATTCTTCAGCTTGAGTTTTCTGTGTAAACCAGATATAAATCACAATGCGGTAACACACTTCTTTTCAAACAATTCAATTTGAAGTTGTTTCTATATTGAAGCCTGTGCAAATTTGAAATTGAACATAAACAGATCAATAATAGTCTGTGTGTGATACGCGATGTGTGCAGCATGTGTATGCTGTAAGTATAAGCAAATCTATGCATGTTAAACAAAGGTGCTTTTTGTGCATATGGAATATAGTTTTGAACCTGTGAGAGTAACCATGGATACGAATAAACCATAGGTTATTCAACTTTTTCCTAGTATACAAATTTTAAGTTTTAAAGGAAGTATTGCATTCTCTGTTAAAATATTCTTTGCTGGTTAATTTTAAACACAAAAGATGAGCATGAATAGGGTAATGGACTTCAACCATCCTGCCATCTCTCCGTACCATCATGCTGCCGTATGATATTGGACAGTTGAACTCTGCATACTCGTCTATCGGCCTGTATGTTAAAATGGCTTTACCCATTCGATATCTGGTGACAACTGGACTGTACAAAGTTGACTTTCATTACCACTTAATTATCAGTTTTGATTAATGCAAAATTGATGATCATGGGACCTAACCGAACAGCTCACAATCTTTATGAACTTCTTTTAATTTCTTTCCAACATCTTTGGGAAAGTATATTCCAACTAGAATCTAATTGGGGATATGGAAAAGACATCAAAACATTTGCATCCAATATGCAAAATGATCCCTGGGATTTGAAATGTAATCAATGTTAAAAAGATTTTGGTGACATATTTGCTACTATGATGGCCTATTCACAGCCTTATACCTTTATTTATGACAGCATTAGGTCAAACGAACTTGGATATCGTTGACGTTGATTATTTTCCCACACTCCACCCTGGCTGTCCATTGTGGTAGGCTTTGCTTCTTCAGTCTTGTGTCATATCGATCAGCTGCAGTGGTCCAAGTATGTGCAGCATGGGATGAAGGGCGACCTCGAGATCTAAATGTGACAATTCAATGAAATGTTTAATGTTTATTTTTCTTCGGGCTTTGCTTAATATATAGTAAGCTATCTTTACTATCCGAAGAGCATTCTTGTTGGAAAGAGATGCAACTTTAAATATAATGTATTTCTAAAGATATATTAATATACTAGGCCTATTGACCAACTGATAAAGCTTCTAAATCACTGTTGTCTGAAGAAACAAAATATGACTTTAAGTCTTTAAGTTGTTATTCATCAAACTTTTGAAGAATATATTTATTTATGCAATGTGTGTGGTGTATGAAAGGTGGCACAGCTCAAAAAATGTATGTTTATCTTTTCACGTTTTCAGAGATTGAAGTAGGGATGTGGTTAACATTAAAATCCAATATGCAAAAATTAGATAATGTCGTTTAAAGTAGTGTGACCAATGATTGAAAAACAATGGGTTGATATGATGGGAAAAATGTGAGAATGTAGCACTAATATGTCACAGATATATCATAAATATTAATATAATTTATATTTTGTTTCTATGGGTTTTATTGGAAACGTATTCTTCCCGTATTTTCTTTTACGCCTTTTTGTACACTTAACTGGTACAGCTGCTACGAGTTGCACCGGTTCATCATTGGTGCACGAGCTTTGGGATATTCACAATTTAAATGTTTAGGGCAACTTTTTAAATTCTTAAATTCCATTGACTTTTGCTTCAAGATGCGTTTTTATTTTTCAATGAGTGCTTTCCTATAGCCTGAGTATAGGCCCCTACCTAAAATCAGCAAACTTTGTGGAGCAAAGCTGATGAAGGTATAGTTACTGTACTAGGCCCACCATGCTACCGGTTTAAAATCCGTTTAGCGCCACCACCCACAACATCATTCTACATGTAAAATATATGTGTCTTCCATATTTGGAGGAAATCAACAAGAAGAAGATGGCGGTCGTCAGCTTGCAAGTTGGAGTGCAGTTATAACATAGCCTAGGCTACTAGACCTAGTCAACTTCAGTGTACTGTGTTTTAAGCCTCACGTTTCTCTTACCAGCCTCGCACAGTCAACTACGACCCATACAAAGACTATGGAAATTTAACTTGCCATTGATTTAACGTTAGCCGCAAAAGATTTTGTGCCCTGTTTCGGTAACATTTTGTTTATAGTATTTTCTACACCTTAAATTCTGCTGAAACAAATATACGTTATTCTTCTTCAAATTGATACTTTCTAGGTCTAGGCCTACGTCTTTACTTGCTGTCTTCTAGTAACATCTTTCTTCACAAATGGGTAAATTTTCGGCCGAAATGTAGCTAATTTGTTCTAGGGCTAGTGTACACAAAGTCAACAACCTAGTGGGCGAACGTAAAAATTTCGAAGATAGACCCTGGCAGTGTAGTCCTTACCACACGATTTACTACAAAATACCATGAGAAAATCCAGACTGGAGTCTCAGTTCACCTTATTGAGATTGGTTTGAAGAATAATTAGGCCTACTCGAGTTTAGTTTGATCATAATACTATACCTAATGTTATGATTTTTTACTTCCACACTTCAGTAACGTTACTAACTTAGGTCTAGGCCTCACGTTACAGTAAGTTGCCCAACGCAATGCAAAAAGTCAAATGCGTAGCCTAGCCTATCTTATTGGCATAGCACACTGCAGCACAAGAAAATGTAAACTGAATGAAATCCACATTACTTACTCAAAAAAGCAAACAGTTGCAACAGTTTTCACTTGTTTATACATGTGAGATAAAGAACAACAAGTGATTTGTCACCAGTGAAAAAGATTTGGCAGGTATTCCGCAGATATTAGGCGATGAATATGACAAGCAATGCGGCGCCGAAATGTCGTCCTATTTTGATCTTTAGAACTTGATATATAGCGCGCTTCTTAATGATATGCAGGTAACTATGAAATTGACGTATGCGATTTCGTTTGACGTAAAAATTACGGTCAATATTCGTAGACTACTATTTTCTTAGACAGTCGTTATCTACGGTCATAAACAGTAAAAACTTACCCTGAATCTCTATCTCAGCCCAAACGGTCAAAGACTGTCGCACGCAGAATACGGTCTTCACCGTAAAGTTTAAACGGTTATTTGTATGTAGAAATTACGGGTTTTGTTTTTATAGTGTATTGTGATGTTTTCAAGCTCCATTTTTGTATTTTTAGCATAATATTTACAGTCCAGCATTTACAATAGACTTACAGTTAATTTAAAGAATACCGTTACCGTAAAAATTACGGTTTTTTGAATGGAAAAACTGCTGCCATGACTTTTACCGTGTTTTTTTTTTTTATAGTATTTTGAATCTACGGTCCAGCATTTACGGTATTTTAATCTACGGTCCAGTATTTACGGTATTTGAAATTTATGGTCCAGCATTTGTGGTATTTGAAATCTACGGTCCAGTATTTACGGTTTACTAAAATTTTACGATCCAGCATTTACGATATTTGAAATTTACGGTCCAGCATTTACGGTTTACCAAAATTTTACGGTCCAGCATTTACGGTCAAACTAAAATTTATGGTCACATTGGGGAATACGGTTACCGTAAAATTTACGGTTTTTTAATGGAAAAACTGCTGCCATGACTTTTACCGTTTTTTACGGTTTTATTTTTATAGTGTGTTACAAACGCTTAAGCCATTAACTATCTTCATTATTGCAGCTTGAATAAATTTATAAAGGAGGTGACTTCCAGAAATCATAAAAATATGTGACACATAAAGGGCCTATTATAGCATGTATAACTAAATTATTTTGAAGTTGAAATAACACTTAATAATGTCCGATTATTTTGCGACTTTTAAAGTCTGAACAAAGATTGGATTTTTACCTCGTATAGGGACATTTTTTTTCATTTTCTGACATTTTCTTTATCTCTTGTTATTATATAGGAGATGATATAAAACCTGAAGGAATTTCAGCACTCTCCCAGGTATACACCTGAATTTGCGTAGTTTTCTTGACGGCAGTTGAGGCAGAATATCTCTGATAGACACATCAAGGGAGGTTAACTGTTTCTTAAGCTTTTTAGATTTGGCATGTTTTTCAGTTATACTTAGAATTAGACTAAAAAGGGAACATGAAATTATTATGACCGTCTGCCAATACTTGACTGAATAAGCAATTTCTATTTGCTAATTAAGTAATTTCTTGTCAATATATGAAGAATTATACTTTATTAGCTTATCCCGTTGCCATAATATTTCATAAAGCGTAACTTAAGAATTAATTACCTTATGGCAAAAAGTATCATCGAAAATCTCAGGGGTTGCAGGGCATGGCCCTGGCCCCCTCTGGATTTGCCTCTGACTGTGTTCCAATATAACAATTTACAGGGCCTAAATATGGTAGTGAGGCGTGGACACTCTACACCACCCAGAAAAGGAAGTTAAACACGTTTCACATTTGATGCTTGTTGTGCTCTGGGGATCACCTGGGAGGACAAAATCCTAAACACAGCTTCTCCCATGCAAACATGCCCAGTATATTTGTCATCCTGAAACAGAGGCGTTTAAGATGGTTAAGCCATCTTTATAGGATAGATGATGTCCAAATTCTCAAGGATATCTTGTTCGGAGAACTCGAAAGAGGAAATAGACCAGTTGGCCGCCTTTAACTTCGGTTTAAAGATCCGGGACATAGGCTCTTTTAATATCCAACATGAAAGCTGGGAGTAATCTGCAGAAGATCGAGCAGGCTGGTGACAACTGCTCCACCATATAATGGCCTAACACAATGAGAGATGGTTTGAGAAACTGGGAGAGCAACGTGATCGCCAGAAGCAGAAACAGAACGCATCCGATCTGCTGATAGCCCATCCAGTTTTGTTTGCAATAGCTGCCAGCGGCTGTGTTTGTTCCGAATTGGTCTCATCAAGAAAATACACAAAGTTATAAGCCCTATTTTATATTTCAGTTACAGGCGGAAACATTAGTAATAAGTCAATGACATTATTTCATTTCTTAATATATATCTAATGTATCACATTAATGAAAGCATTATTATAATATCTGAATATGAAACACGTATAATGAAAATAAACCCATAAATTGCTTCATTTAGACAAGGTTAGGACGGTCATTTAATTCGACAGAGGCGTAGGCACGGGGGGAGGGAACCAATTTTCGAGAAGTTTCTATCAATTTTCGGGAAATTTTTTAAATTATCGTACAATTTCCTTCATTTTCGTGAAATGTGCTTCAATTTTCGTGCAATGTCCTTCATTTTCGCAAAACTTTCTTCAATTTTTGAGAAGTTGTCTTCAATTTTTAGGACATTTCTTTCAATATTCGTAAAATTTCCTTCATGTTTGGGAAATTTGCTTTAATTTTGTGCAATTTCCTTCATCTTCTGAAAATTTTGAGAAGTTTCTTGAAAATTTTCTCAAATTATTAAATTTAAAAAAATTACGATTCCCACCTTTACAAATAGTTTTTGGACAGTGATGAGAGACTCATATGTAGTTGTAGGTTTGTTGGGACAAATAATAAAATCTGCCCCCTTCCTCAATATCAAATATCTTCCTATGCTGCTGTTCGATATTAGTTATACTCATTTCAATTCAATGCATTCATACTGCATGATGAATTGTGCAAATTAAAAGAATGTACGTGTCTAGCTATTATAAATGTTTTGACTACATGTGTGGTAATAACGAGAAACTGATTCTCAACTTGTTGCAAAGTGTTGAAATGAAGAACATATAGACATATGTATAAGAATATCTAAAGATAGATAGATAATGTTAAACACACTGCACTGCAAGCATCTTCTTCTTGTTGATGATCTTATTATATTACAAATCATTAAACTTCAATTAATATTATGTTGGAAATAATCAACATTACTTGCAAAATTATACAGAATTTGAACTCTCCTATAATTTTTTCAGTACAATGTCATGCAGTAAATACACTGCAGGAGTGAAAATGTGTCTACAATTATAGTTGTAATATGAATACATTTAATACTTAGGATATTCTTGCGTATTATATGGATTTTCCTTGTGAGAAAGCAATGAGTTATGGGTTGGAAAACATAAGCAATGTGTCACAAAATACAAATGAAAGATAGATTACAAAATGTTACACATTTCAACACTCAAAATAATAGAATCAGGTACCGCAAATACAAACGTGGTCTCAGAACGAAGAAAAAACATAATATTTCCTGAAGTAATTTCCAGAAGTGCATTCCTTCGCGTTCAGTCATATCAGTACAATATTGAACTTTTTAAAAGGAAATATGTATCTATGTCAATACTTCAAAACCAGACAATTTATTTTAAAAAGATATCCTTTTAGGTACAATCTGATTACCGTGCAGTGTCACTGATTAAACATGGTCAGCTGATGTATTTCAACCAATCAAATTCTTACCACGTGAAATATAGCTCACTCACCCTCTCGTGTGGTTTACGGTATATCATTTGTACTTTCAAGTATGTCTTACGTAGCTCCTTTCCTGTCATATTAAAAACGATCTTACAGATACAAATTTGTAATGATTTTCCAAACAATGAAATAGTATGAAATCCTACCTGGCTCCTTTATTGGAATAATACTGCTGTCGTAAAGATGAAACAGACTGTTCAACTCATCAGACGATTGGTTGACAACATTGGTATTACTGAAAAGAAAAGAAAAAGAAAACCATTTCTTCTCCCAAAGGATCAAAAACATTAATGCAAATCCTTTAAAGATAATTTGACTGTTTATTATAATTTATGATACACCATATGCTCTAGGGCATAAGAGTAAATAGATCTGCGGCATGCACTAGATTGAATGATGCGATGTTTATGAACTGTACTTTCAACTTTAGAAAAAGATCTCTGCATCTATCTGTCTATGCTGCATTTCCTGGATGCATTGATTCTTTTTCCATTAAGGAATCGGTAGGGACAAGTTTACTTTAAAAAGTAATCATCTTCGTACAAACAGAATAGTCTGTATGTCTAAGGTGTATAATTATTCAGGTTTTTGTATCATACTCATACATTGATTGGTTAACGGGTTGAGGAATTTGCAATACAGGTAGAGATCAATCTGATCAAACAAGAAAACGAGTATGTATCATCATGAACCATACAAATCGTGATCGTCGATCGATCTAAACTTTCTTGAAAGAAAAGAAAATTAATCCAATAATAATTTAAATTTCAAACTAGCCTTTTAATACACGTGTCAATGTAACAAAATGTTACCCGTGGAGCAATGAAAATGGTTAACAACAAGTCCAAGGGCTGACCCTTGAGATACACCAAAAAGTAGAAGTGTTGCTGATTAGATTATCATTCGCCGCAATAGTTTGGAGTCTATCTTTTAGATATGAAGATAGCCATTGCCTCTGAGATTTGATAGTCGCTGCAGTAAGATGTCATGATCAAAGGCGGCAGAGAGATCCAACAATACAAGGTGACAGTATCGGCGCCACGGGGGACTAGCAGGGGGGAAACGAGACCTCACTTTTCCCAAAGATTGATTTTACAATTCGTCCAAATCCGCGGAGAAATGTCGAGAGGCTCCCAATGCCCCCAGTTCGTGGTGTCTGGCGCCGCCTTCGTAAGGTGAACATACTACTAAGGGTAAGAGTCACGGGGTTGTAAAATCATGGCCGTACGGGACCATCTAAGTCACGAGGGCGGTGACGTTTTTCCCGCTAAAAACGTAGTTTTGCCCTTTGATTCCCACGATTAAGCCCCCGTAAACCCTATTTTGCTCGTAAAAACGCAGTTTTGTTCTCTCAAATGCAAAACATTTGAGCAACAAACTGCCTCAAATGACAGTGTTTCAGAAAAATTGTTTCTCAAATGATGAGTTTAAAATAAACCTCTTCTTAGATAATTCACGTTTTCAAAATATCTTCGCTCAAATTTTGCTCCCTGTGCAAAGTCAATGCGATATAAGAATTAAATTTCGTTCTCAAATTTCATGCTAAAAAGAAGAACGTCTTCTCAAATCACACCGTTTAAAAAAATATTGTCGCTCAAATCACACCTTAAAAAAAATGTTCTTAAAAAAAAAAACGGTTTCTCAATTGTCAAACCCAAAAATTGTCTTCTCGAATGATGTCACTCAGTAAATTGTGACGATATTATCACGATATTATCGATAATCGTGACATAGCGATTTATCTATATTATTGATACCTTTTACAGTTTAATCAACTTAAACTCTTTGACAAATCTAAACTTCTAATCAACAGATTATCATGGTTTATTGTTTTGAAATGGGCGACAATGAGTGGTGTGGTGACCATGATACCCCACCTTTGAGTGGACAATACCAGGGTAAAGTACCCTGGGGGACCCATAGCCGGAGAGAGTTTTCGATTTTTCTTCTTGTTTTACACCGAGAGGTACCCTTGGAGCAGGGCGCATTACCCTCGGACACCACTTATGGTATAGGAAACATATGGATCCATAGTACTCCCCGAGAACCTAAATACCTAAACCACACAAACTAATCAGAACCACTCTAAAATGACCGCAAACAACACTCCTCATACAGAAATCCCTCCCCTTGGGGGTGGGGGGTTCTCTGTGCCCTCTTCACAAAATGACCGTCAATTCACCACAAGCAACACTTCTTAGACGGTGTCCTGAAAATGTTCCCCCTGGGGTGGGGGTTCTCTGTGCCCTCTTCACAAAATGGCCGTCGATTCACCGCAAACAACACTTCTCAGACGATTTCCTGAGGTAGCGGTTCTCTGTGCCCTCTTCACAAAATGGCCGTCGATTCACCGCAAACTACACTTTTCGGATGGTTTCCTGAAAACCCTTTCATCCTCTGACCTATGACCCAATGCATAATATATATATATATACCCAATGCATATATATATATATATATATATATATATATATATATATATATATATATATATATATATATATATATATATATATATATATATATATATATATATATATATATATATATATATATATTTATATATATATATATATATATATATATATATATATATATATATATATATATATATATATATATATAGATATATATATATATATATATATATATATAATCACTATGACCCAATATATATATATATATATATATATATATATATATATATATATATATATATATATAAATATATATATATATATATATATATATATCTATATATATATATATATATATTTATATATATATATATATATATATATATATATATATATATATATATATATATATATATATATATATATATATATATATATATATATATATATATATATATATATATATATATATATATATATATATATATATATATATATATATATATATATATATATATATATATATATATATATATATATATATATATATATATATATATATATATATATATATATATATATATATATATATATATATATATATATATATATATATATATATATATATATATATATATATATATATATATATATATATATATATATAAATATATATATATAAATAGATATATATATATATATATATATATATATATATATATATATATATATATATATATATATATATATATATATATAAAATATATATATATATATAGAGAAGACGTCCCTCATAAGCTTGTTGATGTCTGTAACCATGGCATTATGGGATAAGAGATGGAAGACTAATATTAAATAATAGTATTGGTTCATTACATACGTAATACAACTATGCCTTTTTAACCAATCAGATTGGTCAATTAATAGTGGTGTGATGACCATATATGGCAACAGTATTAAATGGGGAAAAATTTACACTTCGTTAAAAGGACTCTGAGGAACAATTGAGAATATCTTGTGATGCAATCCGATGACCCACTGTAAAAAAAATCTCAGGGGCCACTATACAGCCGCTGACCAATTAGAAGCGAACTACGGCGAAGCTATAACGTCATAGCAAAGCCGGCTTCTAATTGGTCAGCGGCTCTACAGTGGCCCCTTACTACTACCATAATATGTTATTTCTGCATGAACAGTGATTTGTCATTATTATATTTATTATGATTGAAAAGTATATTACTAATGTGTTTTTGTATTTGGAGTGCGCAGGCTGTAAGTTAGATCAAATGCCTG
>JAIGNY010002989.1:0-11155 GCA_020152595.1 Chiridota heheva | reverse complement strand
GTGACTAAGCCTGTAACATTACTTAATCAACTCTTTTCTGACAAAATTCTTTGCTCTCATAATGCTCAAAATTGTTCATAGAACAGTTCTAGAATGTCTTAAGATGTCATTACACATTAATGCTCATCATCCGACGCTTCAAAAATCGCTGATTACGAAGTATCCTGAACTTCAATGCCGTAGGGCCTACATCGCTGTATACTAAATAACCCTAGGGGCCTAGGCTTTAAACGCTAGGCTTATTGTGAAATTCCGAGACCGCTAGTGCTACAAGAGCTCGCTACTTTCACTTTAAATTGCTCGATATCCACGCGCATCGTTCATTATATCGCCAACCACTCATGCATAAGCATTCTAAAAGATATATCTCACTTCTGACACCATTAGAATAAAACTTTAACAATAGGAGTATTTGAGATGCTTTAAGTTCTATTTCTCCATTGGATCAAACTCGTGATAAACAATTTCGCTTAGCCTACGAGTGATTGCGCTATGAACATATAAATATTGTTACAAGTCGTACTTCAACGTCGGGTAATAACACGTTGTTCTGTGCAAAGATGTCATCATGAATCAGGCCCATCATTTTGAAGACTACTACCTTTGGTATTGTCAAAACGATGTGACCGGCAGTATCCTTGAAATACATTTGCGATTGGAGGTGGGTGTCTTTGGCCTCATTGTCGTAGTTGAGCAGCGTTTCAATCATCGCTCTGTATGACTACGTGGGTGTGGAGTCACTGATGAGTTTGCCATTGAGAGACACGTTCACTTGAGGAAACATCAAATGCAACAACTGGTTGACTGAGGCCCTTTTTTCGTCGTTAATGGTCGCGTCAGTTTGTCCCATCTGCGTTAGTAATCTTGACTTTGAGATACAGTTGGGTGTTGCTGATGTCATTGTACTAAGTTCCGGTTCTAGGGATAACGAATTCGATCAATCATGTAGTGTTCAAACCTCCGAACGGACGGTACTCGGCATACTCGCTGTCTTCGATGACCATTTGCGTTATGGTAAACAATTCCATTTTGGATTTGGAGCACGGTAAAGAGAGAGCGTGAACGAGCGCTATGTTGACGGTTCCGTAGACAAATGTGTATCGACCCCAAGTGTTTTCCTTCTAATTTCTGGGGTTGGGCGTAAAGCGACGGTTGTTGACGTAAATATTGATTGAAATGAGCAATGACAAATGATTATTGACCCCAAGTGTTTTCCTTCTTAATTCTAAGGCTGGGCATAAAACCACAGTTGTTGATGTAAATATTGATTCAAATGAGCATCACTCTAGGGAATCTTCGGCTTTGTTATCTTGCCTTTTCGCTGACAAGTGGGTTCTCTGTACCAGTACCAAGCTGTTGCAATCACACTTTAGCGCAACCCATGGCTTTGCGTGTCAAACGTTGTCCAGCCGCTTTCATTTGACGGGATGCAGCTCGTTTCACGCTTTGTCCGGCCAACACGTCTTCCAGAATTCCTGCACTAGTGGTCAACGCTTCTTTACCGACTTCTTTTAGCAAGCTCGCAGCACCCTGTTTCACGAACGGTAGTGCTGTCCTAAATAGTCCCGTAAGCATTTCTCCGAGACTGTAGCCTCTTTGATTTCTAGGTCCTGCAAACACAGGTAAAGGTCCTGCCATGATGTGTAAATGAGGATTGATGCGCAGTCCGCACAATTATATATTTAGAGCCATGCAGAACATCGTTGACGAAAATGTAGCGTGACGATGGTACGTCCCGACGTAAACATAATTTTTTGTCCTGTCCCATCGCGGAGCGCAATCTCGATCGTGTCGATGGGGATCGTGTCGATGGGGTTCCTGTCGACTGAGCCACGATGTCCACAGGCGAGCCAAAACTAGGCAGATTTATGACGCTGAAACTCCTCAACAATGGTACTTTGTAAAGATTACAAAACTTGATCAGAATCAGAAACTTCTGATAGATGACTACAAAACTACTGATTTTAGAAAATTAAACATTACAACACTAAGCAAATGAATTTGCATATTGATGTTTGGAAATTAAAAAGTTGTAAACTAGTTTGGATATTGACAATTTCTTTTGCTACTTTCATGAATTTTAAAAGATTTTACACTACTCTTGCTTCTACATTACCCTAAAACATTAAACTAACAATAACATCATTAATAACTTTTTTCCATGAAGATCTAGAAATATTACTGAAACTTTACAGTAGATATAAAAATTCAACCTACTTGAAAATCAATAAATAGGAAATTGTGATTAACACTTCACTTGTATCAGTGCAATAAAAAATGTAAAAAAAGTGCAGCCAATTAAAAGACACAATCAATAGGAAATCATCCATGTTTGTAAGACACTTTAAAGGCAACTTTTTACAGAAATCAGTATGAGAAATCTTGCCTATATAAAAATGTATAAAAATACTGAAAGTGAATAATCTTACACGCTTTACGGATCACAAAGTGGAAGCCAAATATCTCTTATTCACAATTTCCATTCAAAGGAATTATTTGTTTGTTTGGTGGAGGATTAACGGCAGCAAGGATCAAATTGTGCCTGTGTGGTTAGATCATCCTAGAGGTTTGTTTGTTTGTTTGTTTGATGAGGTCTTAACGGCACCACGACAACGAAGGTCAAATTGTGCCTGAGAGGTCAGATCATTTTAGAGGTAGTAAGGAAAGAGACCAGGGGAAGAATGAGAGAAATTCAAGAACAAAAGCCAGAAAGCTGTGATCGAGAGAGGAGGTGCATGGGTAAAACTAAAAACAGAGTAGAGAGGGGTGGAAGAGGAGGATTAAATATGGTTGTAGAGGGATGCATGCTGAAGGAAGGAGACTATTTTATCTGGAGGATTTTTGGAAGAACTCAGCAATTGAGTTGTGGGGAGCGAGAGAAGCTCTGGGAAGGTTGTACAGGGGGCAAGCAAGGAGAACGTGTTGGATTGTAAGGATGCAGTGGCAATTGTTACAGAGGGGTTGGGGGAACCAATAAGGAGGTGGGAGGAGTGAGGTGGTGTGACCAATTCTAAGACGGGTAATATGAACGTTGTCGATCGAAAGGTTGTTGATGGTGGATTTGATCGATTGTGGGCTGGATAACATGGAGTTTGTTATCAATTTGGAAGTTCCATAAGGTTTGCCAGTGTCACGAACAAGAGAAGCGATAAGCGGTTTGATGTCAGAGAGGGTTTTGGGAAAAGGGAAGGAGGAGATTAAGGGCAAGCTTAGCGGCTGTATCAGCCCTGTCATTGCCAGGGATGCCAACATGGCTGGTATCCAGAAGAAAAGAACACTTTTCCTGCAGAGGGTGGGAGAAAAGAGTTTCCGGAGGAGGAGGTGGCAGGTGAGGTTATCCCATTTAAGATTGAGTAATGAAGTAAGAACAGCCTTTGAGTCAGAGAAAATGGCAAAGTGACTAAGAGGAGAGTACTCAATAAAGTTGAGGGCGAGGAGAATGGCCTTAGCCTCGGCTGAAAAGATGGATGAGTGGTCAGGAAGTCTGCTACTGAGGGTGATGTCTTGGATGATGGCAGCAGCAGCTGTCTTGTTGCCTTCCTTGGAGCCATCAGTATAGATGGAGTGTAATTTGAGAGTTGGTCTTTGATTTGGTTGTGGAGATTGATGAAGAGATTAGGGTGAGTTTGAGATTTGTTATAAGTGGAGAGGTCTAGGTGGACAGAAGGAAGGGGTGGCCCAAGGCGGAAAAGTGGGCCAGGAATAGTGCCGAGAGTGGCGGGGTTGATGCCAAGTTGAAAGAGGTCTGATTTAATGCGTAAGCTGAAGGGGGCGATAGGGTTTTAGTCCTATCAAAGAGGGAGGAGAAATTGGGGTACCTAATGAGGTTGTAAACAGGGTTCTGGGTATTGGTGAGGACTCTAAAAGCATAGGAGAGGCTAAGCTTTTTACATCTAAGTAGAAAGGGGGTTCGTTGGCTTCAACATGAAGGCTAGTGATTGGGGAGGTCCTGTAGGTTTCTAGACAAAGCCTGAGGGCTTCATTTTTGGATGGTGTTAATGTGGTTGAGGTATGAGTTGTGAGCGACACAGTAAACAATATTGCCATAGTCAAGCTTGGCACGAATGGTGAGCCTGAAAATTTTGAGGAGAGCATAGGCGGTTCGCTCCCCAAGTAGTGTTGGAGAGCAGTCGGAGGATGTTGAGGGAGCTATTGCATTTTAGTTTCAGGTTGGTGATGTGTGGCTTGTAGGTGAGCTTGGGGTCTAGAGTTAGAC
This sequence comes from Chiridota heheva, assembly GCA_020152595.1. Classification (NCBI taxonomy): domain Eukaryota; kingdom Metazoa; phylum Echinodermata; class Holothuroidea; order Apodida; family Chiridotidae; genus Chiridota; species Chiridota heheva. The sequence goes on along the minus strand of JAIGNY010002989.1, from coordinate 6,939 downwards.
CAAGGAACTTTGTGTTTTCAACTTTAGGGATGCGATTCCCATTGAGCACAAAGTTCGGGTTGGGGTGGAGGTTGTTGAAATGACAAAGTGCATGCAGACTGTCTTGTCTTTGGAGAATCTAAACCCGTTATTGTTGCTCCAGACTTGCAGCTGATTGAGGCTGGTTTGAAGCCTATTTTCAACAATAGGAAAGCTAGGGAGGAGTAGAAGATGGTGAAGTCATCCACGAGGGGTACGTTTGATGCTGGGGCCAAGGTCATTCCCGATGTCATTAATGCTCAGGTTGAAGAGAGTGGGGAGAGGATGCTGCCTTGGGGGACCCTCTTCTTGGGGGTACGGCTTGGAGAGGTGTGGCCAATCTGAACTTGGAACTGCCTGGGTGAGAGGAAGTTTTGAATAAAGATGGGGAGGTGGCCTCTGAGGCCAATGGTGAGAAAGTTTCCGGTAATGCCAGTATTTCCAAGTAGTGTCGAAAGCTTTCTCGAGGTCAAAAAATATGGCAATGAGGTGTTCCTTTTTGCAAAGGATTCCCAGATAGCGGTGTCGGCGTAATTAACTGGTCTAGGGTATTGCGACGTTTTGGAAGCCGCTTTGGTGAGGAGAGAGGGATTCTGTTGGTCTCGAGGGAACCAGTTTAGTCTCTGATTAATGATCTTTTCCATAATTTTACAGAGACAGCAAGTAAGGGCGATGGGTCGGTAGCTGGTGGGGGTCGGTGCTATCCTTCCCGGTTTAAGGACGGGGATGACAATAGCTGTCCTCCAGATAGGGGAAAGGAGTGTGAGGACCAAATGTGGTTGAAGATGGTGAGTAGGGTAGTGGTGGCTTTGATGGGGAGGTGTTTCAGAAACTGATAGGGGATGTTATCTGGGCCCTTGGAGGTGCAGCCAGCGTCGCTGATGGCTTGGTTTAATTCAGAAAGGGTGAGGGGTGTTGTAGCTTCGGAGTTGTCAGAGGGAAAAGTGATTCTCCGGGCTTCATCGCAAGCTTTTTTGATTTTGAAAGCATTGGAGTAGTTGGTCGAGGCCGAGATGTTGCTGAAAGAGGCGAGGTGGTCAACGATGTCTTTTTGCGGTGAGAAGGTCTCCATTCCAAGAGAGATGGGAGATGGAAGATTTGCCTACTCTGCCGTGGAAGCTGTTAACCATTCTCCAAATCTTCTTAGTGGGGTGTTGGTGGTGAGAGAAGAGATAAAGTTGTTCCAAGTGTTGGTTTTACTGTCCTTGATAGTGCGTCTGGCCTTGGCACGGCTGATGCGAAAGAGGTTAAGGTTATGGGTGGTCGGGTTAGTTTTAAAGTTCCTGAGGGCTCTTTTCCTGTTCTTGATGGCGGTTTTGCAGTCATCTGAGAACCAGGGGTTGGGGATGATTTGGGGTTTGGAGGTTTTGGGAATTGAGCAGGTGGCGATGTTGATAAGGATATTACTGAAGTTAGACATGGGATCCTCATCCTCGAGAAGATGGGGGGAGAGGTGTGAGTCACAGAGGGTTTCAAAAAGGACCAGTCAGCCTTGTCGAGGTTCCAGTTGGGGGTGTGCTCAGTGGGGATTTGAAGATTGGAGTGTATAAGAAGAGGGTAATGATCACTACCACAGAGGTCAGCAGTGACTCTCCAACTAAAGTCAGGGAGGAGGTTAGGGGAACAGATAGACAGGTCAATACAGGTGAGAGAGCCTGTGGCAGGATGAAGGTAGGTCGGGGTTAGTGTTCAGTAAGGACAGGCTGTGCTGACGGAGAGCGTTTTGATGAACTTGCCTCTAGGGGTGGTGGTATTAGAGCCCCACAGAGGGTTGTGAGCGTTGAAGTCACCAAGAAGGATGAAGGGGGTGGGAAGCTGAGAGATGAGGTTGTTAAGGCTGGTTGGTTGAATGTTGGTGTTGGGAGGGAGATAGATATTGCAGAGAGTGAAAGTTTTGTGGAGGGAGATAGAAATACAGATGGCCTGAAGGTCGTGTGCACACCTAACAGGGCTGTGTGGGATATCGTGTCTACGAGAATGGAGACGCCACCACAGGCCCTGTCAGCATCCACTTGATGTTTGTGATAGCAAGCAAAGTTGTTAAGGGAGTAATGGTCCGTGGTTTTCAAGAAAGTTTCTTGTAGGCAGAAGACGACCGGTTGAAGGTGGAGGCCAGAAGGTCGATTTCTTCAGAATTGGCCTTAAGGCTCCTAATGTTCCATTGTATGATGTTGTGGGTATTATTGTAATTGATTGTGTGTATGCCATAAAGGAGGCGGGGGTTATCTGGAGGAAGATCTGCTGGGTCTGAGTTCGCTTGTTTTTCTTTGGATTTGTTTCTTTGGGAGCGATTGTTTTGAAAATTGGGCGAGAAGTATGATCGATGTGTTCGGTAATCGAACAATCCATACTCTCTTCAGTGTGGGTTTGGGAGGTGGGTTGTTTGTTGATTGGTTGTTTGTTGATAGGTTGTTTGTTGATTGGTTGTTTTTTGGTTGGTTGTTTGCTGGTTGATTTGTTGGTTTGTTGGTTGTTTGCTTGGCTGGTTTTAGCTTGATGTATGAAGGTATTAGTGGAGTTGGTGTAGGGGCGGTAGGGGCTTTAGAGTAGGAAGGGGGTTGAGGAGAGAAGTGGTGGTGGAGGTGGTGTGGTATTGGGTGTGATTGGGTTGTTGGAAATGGTGATGGGCTTAGGACTAGGTAAGAAGAGCCAGGTGAGGTCAGTTTGGGCATGGGAGTTAGTTTTTGTTGTGTTAGTTGTGTTTGGGGGGCGGAATTAGAGTTAGAGGAGACTACGTTTGAGTAGGAAGGCTTGGAGTTAAGGGAAGCGAGGAATTGTTTCCTGGCCTCAGGTAGGTTATGTTGGGGTTAAGGGTTTTAAGTTTTGTTATTTGTTTTCCTGAAGCCAGGTGGGACAGTCTTTCGAGAAGGAGGGATGGTTTGCTGGGTGTTTACCGTCAATTTGTGCAGAGTGGGGTTGGTGCAGGAGGTGTTGTCATGGTCCGGGCTCATGCAGTTACCACAGCTATTGGCTGTAGCAGGAGTTCTTCCCGTGGCCATACCTCTGACAATTGAGGTAGAAAGAAAAGAGAATAGGAGGAGTCCGAGATAAGTATCGGGACTAACAGCCAGGAAGCTGAGATTGAGAGAGGAAGTGCAGAGATGCAAATAAGGCAAAAATAGGCAGAGGGGGGTGAGAGAGGCGAACTAAATATGGTTGTAAAGGAAGGCATGATGAAGGAATGAGATAATTTTATGTGGAAGGTTTTTCTGGAAGAGCTCAGTTATAGAGTTGTGAGGGAAGCTCTGGGAAGGTTGCACAGGGGGCAAGCAAGGAGGATGTGGTGGACTGAAGAAGCAATGGCAATTGTTGCAGAGAGGTAGGCGAGGCGGTAAGCAGGTGGGAGTGAGTGAGGTGGGTGTGTCGTATTCTAAGGCGGGTAATGTGGATGTTGTCGATACGGGACAGATTGTGTTTGGTTGGAATGGTGGGCTGTATGACATGGAGTTTCTTGTCAGTTTGGGAGTTTCATGAGGTTGGCCAGCGGTCACGAACAAGAGAAGCAATAAGCGGTTTAATGTTAGAAAGGGTTTTGAGAAAGGGGGTGGAGGAGGTTGAGGACAAGCTTAGCGGCTGAATCAGCTCTGTCATTGTCGGGGATGCCAACATGGTTGGGAATCCAAAAGAAAATAATATATTTCCTGCAGAGAGGGGGAGGTGGTGGGAGTGGGGGAAGGAGGGGGGCAAGAGGAGTTTACCAAGGAGGTGGGTTGTGGGGTTATCCCACCTAAGATTGAGTAAAGAAGTAAGGACAGACTTGGAGTCTGAGAAGATGGCATTATTTGTTGTTATATAACACTATAAATTAGCATATTTAATGCCTATAAATACTATGCATTTACATAATTAAAGAAAGAAACATTTCCTTTTCAATGACAACACAAATACTCCATAGAAGTTTTATAAAACTTTGTAAACATGATCTACTCAGTTTTCCACACAAGCTTGCACTTATAAGCTATATGCAAGAACTTTCAAGTACTGTATCTTTTAAAACATGATCTATTCACTTTTTCACAACGGCCAGCTTGAAGCTTTAATGTACAGTCCCTAGATACATGCTTAGATGATCTTTTGTTTTAAGCCAAGGATTTTTCTCCTTTTTTGTAAATTTCAATTCAATAGTACTTTTTCTTCAATATCAAATATGCTGTATCTTCATACAGTCATAAGTTATATTATTTTTGAGCCTTGCAGGCCCACTGCAGCAAATCCTTATGGTGAATCCCATTGTGACCAAAAAGGCACTTAAAACATCCCTTAGACATATTTTGGCGCCAAGGTAATCTTCCTGAATGTGCCAGTGCTCATCTCAGCGACAGTGGATGATGTACATGAATCTTCCTAGAATTAGGAAGACCAATCCATCGCAGCTTATTGATCCCCACATGAACATTACAAATGCTTAAAACCAGGAACATCTCAACCTGCCCTCTAATAGAGCAAGGCCAGTCAAGTAAAAAGTTATATATTTCTTTGTTTCCTAAACCACAAAACTGTATAGTTTCACCTCTCCAAGGCTTCTTCAAGATAACAACTACTCCCACTGGTGTCACATGGTATTTTTATTGACACATATTTGAATATAATGGCAATCCTTTGTAATATAAGTAGTAACCTTAATCAATGCTGGCATTGTTTGTCTTTGCTGCTGGGGAAAGGTGAAATGTACTATAAGCACAGAACTATTTATACCTCAATGTTATGATGCAAAGTTAATCTTGTTGAATGATGTGGTTAATTTGTTGCTTGAAAATTGCAAGCCAAATTTTCAAGCAGTGCCTTTACTAATGAAGAAAACCCTCTGCTTAGCAAAATAATGCCATCCTTTTTAACCATAAAATATACCCTTGGAGTAACTTTGGAGTGCGACACTTCCACATTTCTCTCAAAGACAAACTTGAGATTTGTTCCATTTCTGGTCATTCTTTCTCTCACTTTATCGACAAGGGGATTTAATGTCAGAGGTGAGGAGCTCAACAGCTTGGTGCACCTCTATAATACAAAAGTGGATGAACCCTTTTCAAAATGTTCAAAACCACAAAAAAATTATCAAAATTTTGAATCATTATTTGATTTCCTCATCCCAGTACTGCTCAAGCAGCCTTTTAATCTCCCAAATGCTAAATGCATGGAGAAAGTGATAATGCAGTCAACCGAGCAATATCTATACCACATGGCAGTGTATTACAGTGTACGAGTTAATGAAGGAAAGAGGGCTGTGTCTTATCTCCATATGCTTAGTGGTGTACCCAAGCAAGTGTTCTAGAAGCCTTCTGCCTCATCTTACCTATCGTCTACTTCTTCGCATCCATTAAATCTTCTTCAATTTGTCTTCAACTTGACAGGTTTTTTTAACCTTATTAAAAGTTCAATCTTTTTCTGGGCTATAAGGTTGGTACTTATCCCCATTTTCTGTGCGTGAGTGGAGTATCAAGAAATCTCACTGGACAGGACAGAACACCAGTCCATCGCAGTTTAACACCCCAGCAATTATGCTGGTACTCATTACAGCTGGAGTGGACTGAAGCAAGTGGAATAAAGTGTCTTGCTCAAGAACACAACACAGGACTCGTGCTGAGAACCCATTACCTTTGAAATATGAGTTTCAAGTATCTATGACTGAATCACTGTGCTTCAGAATCAACATATAAATGTATCACTTTTTTCACTCTTAAAATGCATCACCCTATTGACTGTTAAATGTATCACTATTTTACTGTTAAATGTATCACCCTCTTTTACACTTACAGACACAATATCAATGCAGCATAACTAGCATAACTAGACAGGATGTTAGAAAGAATTTTACATTTTCTCCACCAGTTTCCAACAGAAATATGGGTATGTACAAATTAACATCAGTGGGGCTGGTTGTCCTGCGTGTGTAAAAGAAAGGCATCTGCATCAGCACATACCAGTTAAATCATAGGCACTGCATTCATATACCAATATGTGACTTAGTATCTTAGGGCTGAACTCCAGCCCCTCCCCCTCCCCTAGTACGAGATTTGAGAGTTGGGCCCAATGTTTTGCTAAACAGACAGTGGAGGGGGTCAATTTTTGTATTGGTGTGATCATTCCGTGCATGCAGGAAAACTGCACACTGAATTACTACACACTTGTTTTCCTCATGCATGAAACTCGGATCTCATTCTTTGCACTTGAAAATAGAAATCCCCTTTCTGCTGGAGATTGGGGTAGAATTGGAAGGAGATTCTTTCTAATGGCTTAAAGGAATATGGACACATTAAGCATGGTTAAGTACTTGTAACTATTGAGACCTGGAGGCAGCATTGACTAGATCCACATCTAGTTACATATTTATCTTTGGTTTAAAAAAAAGTTTAGCTTGGTTTTGAATTTCAAGTTAAATCACAAGATTTTAATCTGACAACTAAAATAAAAAAAACATCTACTCTTGTTGGCCTGTATCTCTAAAGAGAGTCTTCCTGTATACCTCCAGTAGATGAGGACATCTTCGTTGATAGCAATCATGACATGTAACATCTTCTGTGATCAAAATCAGCTCTTTTTTACATGAAAAGCATGTGGCTGAGTTCCCGTTTCCTGTCAGGGAAGAAGCAAATGGAAAATTGTAAACATATGAACTAATTCTAATAATATATAGTCCCTAAATAGAATAACATTGTCTATATGCAATGGGTATTCAAAGCGCTTTACAATCATATGGAAACTTTTGAGGCCAAAGCTGCAGCCAACATACGACGTACAAGCCTGATTAACCTGCTCCAAACTCTTATGCTGAGCATCAAGCAAGAGGGTCCCATCTTTAATGTTCTTGATATGACCTGCAGGCCGGGAATAAATTCATGACCTACTGGCTGAAAAGCGGATGCTACCATTAATCATTTGTGCCCTTATCAGCAATCTTCTGATTTTTTCCACATGTTGGAAAAT
>JAIGNY010002993.1:215000-430003 GCA_020152595.1 Chiridota heheva | reverse complement strand
AACACTAAAGGATATCATTTGCATCAGCACCATATAAAAGCTGGAGGATTCTCAAGCTACAGTAACTGTTATAGATACCCAAATTTGTGTTGCTTGTTTACATGTAGACAGATCACAATTTAATGCAGTGATTAAGAAGATGGCTAATTTGAGTTTCCTAAGCAGGGGTCTGAAGTTTGGGGTTGATCTTACAGGCAGTTTGTCCACCAGGCACTGAAACCTGCTCTTAATATTGTCCAGAAGGGAAGTGAGGTTGCCTTGACAATTTCATATTCACATGTTTATTAAATACAAACTCTGCTATAAATGTAACGGGTTGCATGTTTGGAATGGACCATATTGGAAAGTTTCAAAGTGCACGGGGGAATTAAAACTACCCTACTGTGCTGGCACATGGTGGTTCACTTTATGAGCGAGAGATAAATTCCCTGCGCACCACAAACTTTCCTATCTGGGGAATGGAAAAAGAAACTAACAAATATTGTGTCATCAGATTATTTAGTAAATTAGTAAGAAGTTTACATGGTATTTGTCGTAAAGAATGTTTGTTTATTTTTTTTCAGAGATCGGATCAGGTAGTAGCTATTAAAAATATCAGCAAGAAGAACCTAACCAAATCACAGCCATTCCCAGATAAAGAGATAGAAATCTTAAAGGTATATTAAATTCCATGCTAAATTTTATGTTATTTTCAATTCTTCATCTATTTTTCTATTCATAGAGAAAGAGAGTTCATTCTATGTAAAAAAGACTGAGTTAATACCGTATTTGATTCTGTATTTGATTTTAACTTGTTTGGATCCTTTTAATGAGTCAGTAGAGCATACTATGCTGGAGGTTCAAGTCGAACATTTGAACTCCTGATTTTTCCACAGATGTGCATAAACATGTACATTGATTGTAGAGATGATACATTCTTCTCTGCAGAGATTCTACATCCTTTCTCCCTCTAGTCAGCTTTTGGGAGAAGGCCAAAAGTTGGGCGCAAGTCACTATCCATTGGAAACCTATGGTGCTGCAGATGACAAGTCCTTTAGTATCCTGGCCTGGTTATCTGATTACATCTTGAAAAATTGCAATCTTGGTGTCCTGTTCAAATCGCTAAAACCTTTCTAGTTGAAGTGATCTCATCCTGTCCATTTACATGTACCTTATGACCTTTAATTGTAGTATGTAATTAAAGATTATAGATATATTTCTTAAGGATAAGGTCTGCATCACATGGTTTTTTAATAAGGTACAGTACATTTAAAAGTTCTAATTTCTTTTCAGGAATTGCATCATCAAAATGTGGTGGCATTGTTGCATTTTAAGGTAGGAATAATTTAATTTCTTTTTGAAGATAACCAAGATATACATGTACTGTATGTATTGTATATTATTCATCAGTGTATCAATTGTATCTATATAATAAAGTAGACGTTCTGATGTAATAATGTCAATAAGCAAATAAGATGATATAGTAATCTATTAACAAAAATTGCCCCTTTTTCAAGGCCCATAACTTATCCCTTATTCCATTCATGCAAGCTGTTGAAAAGTCAAAATCTCCCCTTGGATGGGATGCCAGTTCTTCAATCTGAGTAGATAAAATGCAGTACAATGTTTTTACTGGGAATGAAGCCCAGAACATGTGATGGTAACACTGTAACCATTCAACCATTGCATTTCAATCAATTAATTCTACCAGCTTGAAAGTGGTTAGGGTATCACAACTTCCTGTACTGTACTATTCATTCGTAAAATTATGAATTTTTCATGGCAACTGTACTGATACAATGACGGACTTCACCCCTCATGTATCAAGATATCTATTTAGTTTTATCTCAAAGCATACAATGGAGCCTCTCTCCTCAGTAGAACTGAAAACCTAGAGTTCTCACCTGAAAATAAATTGAAACTATTTGCTGGCTCAAGTACAAATGAAACAAAAGATTTAAGATGACTTCCAAATGAATCTGCAATGAGTTTCAGTCAGAGATTTGGTAGATATATACAGCACTATGGTGTGTAAGAAAAAATATTGAGTTTTGTTTCTAACTTAAGGGGTGTATCAGATGGTTGTGTTTTTCTGTTTTCAAGGAGAGAGCTGGGGGTGCAATGAAGGAAGAGAGGGTGAATGGGGGTTTGGATGATGAGTAAGGGGTAAGCTGGTAATTGTATGATTGGTAGATAAAGTGGATGGCAAATTTGTGCAGAGAGAGAGAGTGGTTAAGTGAGTGGCCAGTGAATAGCAGAGTGAAAATGGGTTGCTGAATGAGAAGTGGGTTACTGAATGAAAGTTACAGGTGAGTTGTGGGTGGTTAGGTCAAGAAAGGGTTGTTTCATGAGTTTGGCGGGTATTATAGTCATTGATGGATACAGAGTACAAGGTAAATAAATAACTAAAAGGTGGGTGTCATCACTGAGTAGAGTGGGTGTATTGGTGGGAAAAAATCTTGTTGGAAGGAGAAAGCAGCCTAGGAGTGTGAAGAGGAGGTGGATCATTGGGCAAGAAATTAACCTCGCCGATTAAGGAAATAAGCCACACCCACCATAGCAACGCGGTAAACCAGGGGGGGGGGGGGGGGAAACAAACCTCAAATCTGCAATCATTAGAGTTGTAACCATTTACATGTACACACTAAACATTCGCAAATGCACTAAACTTTTACTAATTATCCAATTGCGACCAATCGTTTTCCATAGTTAAGTCTTGCCATTGAAAATCAATATGATTTATGATTCAAATCACACACACATTATGCTCACAAAATTCCAATCAATGACTTTTACAAACTGTAAACCCGATTAGCATAATCCTTTTTAAATGCAAGAATCACAAATGCGCAGTAATCACATATGAATGGGGATATTTTGCACTTTGATTTCGCCGAAATCAAAGTAACTTGTGAAATGCTCCGCGAATGTGCAGCAATTAACAGTAAAACTAACAATTAGCCATAACGTAAGGTTTTAATCCCACTCAATCAAGACCCGTTTTACAAGCTGTTAAATCAACCCCAAAACACATGGTTAAAATACTTGAATCGTGACAATCAGTACATTTACATGTAAATATTACCTGATGAGTCAAATAAATTTTACAAGAACAGAAAAAATATTGCAAAATAAATGAACAAAAAAAGGTTTAAACAGAGCTAAAATTCTGCGGCTTTGCAAACATGGTAGCAATTTTTTCCAGAGGACTGATATGAACAATACGTCCGGGGTGGTGTTGTCGTTTTGAAATGTTTTACGGCAAGGTATCATAGTATACAAGTTTTTCACAGTGAAACACTGAAAACCTTAGCGAGTAGGCCCTATGGCAAAAAAAATTATGCAATGTTTATATTAAATGACATTAAAGGGAAGTTTTCTGTTATTTCTAAACTGAATTTCCATGTACATTTTTCCTAAAAAGGATGATTTATACAGTAGAAATAAACTTTTCACGATTTGGAAAGCAAAATTCCAGCGTATATTTGGGCAATGGAGTCAATACTTTTGCCATACTTGTTGCACGATTTTTTTACTTAGCATCGTAAATTGGAGCAATTTTGGTGTATTTCCAAAAATTACAGTACTAAATGCTTGTAATCAATACACGCTTGCATTTTTTGGCGTGTACACGTTTACTAAACTTCCTAAACATTCACAGCTCTAGCAATCATGCATGATTAACACATTGACATTTAGATGTTTATGTGGTCTGCCGCAAGTTTTGATCCATTTATGGCACTTCTCAGGATCTTTAGAATTTTTAGCAAAAGGAATAAACAAACTTCCATTTGCTAATTGTTCTGGGTAATAGCAATCGGATTAATAAATCTTGTAGCGGGCCCGTAAGCACAATTTTTTTCACCATTTTGTCGTCACTCAGTCAGTGTGTGCAGAAATACATTTTGTACAGTATATTGCATTGACTGCATGAGCGCGCACTGCTAGCTAGCTACAGTATACTGTACCAGTATAGCGTAGGACTTTTTGCCCCACTTAGTTATGCAGATATTGTTGCAAGGCAAATTCAAGCTGTCAATAGTTTGGTTTAAAAGGGTAGGTAAATGTAGAAGGCTAGGAGTGGGAATGTCAGGTGGATGGATGAAGATTAATTTGTTTTATATTTGTGATGTATGACTGGGCAGACAGTTCAAAATCTTTATCTAATTCTTCAAGTTTCTTTCCTAAATCTCAGTTACTGAAACTGATGGGAAAGTCTATGATTGGGCCCATGGGGGTACCGTAGATACTCAAAGGTCTTGGTCAAAAGTTTGCTACACCCTTTTAAAGGATTGTGACATACAATTAAAATATTCCCATGGTTTATTGTCAAATTTCATCTGAAAGAGCGTACTTTTAGAGCCAATTTGGTACAAAATTCACTTTTTGTACAGTATGATGAATTTGTGCTTGATGATGTCATAGAGACAATTACATTGCAAATGTTTATGTATTTCTTTGAATGTTAATTGGTTGTTTCTGTTTAATCAGGAACATTTTTCCAAATGTTTTTGAAGTAGGGTATATTTGGCAATGTATATAAATACCTGACTTTAATCAATTTATTTTTCTAGCAGGTTTTACTAATACAAAAGGATGATAGATTTAAATGAAATACAACAGTTTTGTGGGAGAATGTGTTGTTGTGATGTCATACTGAGCCTTTTCCTATTTGTTTATTAGCATTTTGTCATGAACTTTAAAATTTGAATATATCCTGGTAGGAATAACATATCAACATGATTTTTGTACTAAATTGTTTCTAGAATTGTTTCCTTTCTTATGAAAGGTTACGAAAAATATGGGAATATTCCTTTAAAGATACATGATTTACAGAAAAAATACATGCTGTCTATCACAAATTGGCACAAAAATTGGTGCAGACACATGATTTACAGAAGAAAAAAAATGCTGTCTATTACAAATTGGCACAAAAATTGGCTTACTGATGCCTGGAAATTGAAGCACTATCAATTTGTAACCGATTGCAATGAAAAGTTTTGCTACTTAAGTTTAATTTAAAGTAATTTATGTACAGTAGGCTTACCTTGAATAAAATTTGTATCATACACACTGTACTTGCACAGCAAATAAGAAAGCATACTGAAGTTCTCACATGAACTTCAGAAAAAGTTCTCACATGAACTTCAGAAAAAGTTCTCACATGAACTTCAGAAAAAATCTGTGATTTTGATACATGTACTGTAAGTGCTTATCACCTTTGACTTTGTGTGATGCTTTTTGAGAGGGGATTTTTTATCACTAGACCAAAAAGTGAGGGCGTATTTTAAGGGGGAAATTAAATGCTTAACTAGCACGCAATGGTATAGCAATTTTTTGCTTATATATGAATATTCAAGTGACCTTTGCCCTCACCTCATCTGTGGGCTATGGAGGCATAAAGTTTATCGATATGTGTGGATGATATATCTGTGAAATTCGGTCTAGTGCTTCAAGCTGTCTTTGTCCTCTTGCCATTTTGTGGTAGATTTGTCTAACTGGCTGGAATGCTTTGTCTGCTGTATATAAAGTATAAGTTTGATAATCTTGTGTTGTAATCATACTACCATTTCAATGTCACAAAAGCAAATAATTCAATATAAGAGTTTTACAAATAAAACCTACCGTCAGATGTGAAAGTAAAATTAAAGAGGGAGGCTCGTCTCATTGAAATACGGTAAAATTAGGGATGCAAAATTTTGACGTCACTTCCGGTTGTGGACGCAAGATCTGATCCACTGTCTGTTTGTACATCCAGACACTAGCATGTTGTACATTGTGTGTGCCGAGATACATACACAGCGCATTACGTTATTGTGATGAGAAACTTGTTTTTTTTTCAACGCGTTTGTCAGAAAGAAAAAACGAAAGTGAAATATTAGTATTATAATACTACAATAATAGTCACCAAATGAAAATTACTGAGAAAAAAAAGAAGAAGATAAAAGCAAAAGTGCAATAAACATTCTACCGGGGCTCGAACTCACGACTGTTGGTTTGAGCAAAAAAAAAACGGACTTTCGATCGCCGTAACCAACTGGGCTAAATTGTGTAATGACCTTTAAAGCATTTTAAATAACTATAAACCTTGCAATACGAGACAACGAATCGCGCAGCAAAATTTTTAACCAATTAAAAAAATTGAAAGGAATTTTAAATATTTTGCACATATGACGATTTCGCCTCTTTGATATACAGAAAGAAAAATGGAGAGAATCAATTGGTACTGAGTTAAGGTACTGTATGTTTTCAACTGATTTGTAAAGGATGCCAATGATGTGGTCCTACAAAGTTGGTTAAGTTAACATTTTCTCATACTGTTACATGTGCACACATGGTGACATGGGCAGGATTTACGGGGTGGGGGGGGGTGTTCAAAATCACAAAATAAAATTAATCTACAAAAGGGAGGGGGGGGCTAGAACAAATTAATAGCATCAAACTAAGATCTAAAACATGACCGTATAGAAGAAACAAATATGGAAAAAGTGGGGACAACTGACCCTTTTCACCTTGCACCCCCAAGTCCTGCTTGTGTGTTGTATACTGTGTGTCTACACATGTACAGTATGTTGTTACAATATTGTCTTTAAACACTGTATAATGTGATATTTCCTATACGTATGAGTTTTAGAGCTGTGAAAGTTTAGGGATGTTAGTAACGTGTACACGCCCAAAAAAGCGAGCGTGTATCGTGTACACAAGTTTAGTACCGTAATTTTTGGAAATACACCAAAATTGCTCCAAAACTACGAGGCGGAGTACAAAAATTGCGCAACCAGTATGGCAAAAGTACTGATTGTATTGCCCAAATAGACGCCGAGTTTTGCTTTCTAAATCGTAAAAAGTTTACTTCTACTGTATAAATCATCATTTTCATGGAAAATATGCATGGAAATTCAGTTTAGAAATAACAGATAACTTCCTTTCAATGTCATTTAAACTCAACATCGCGTAACTTTTTTATCCTATTTAGTATTCGCTACGGCTTTCAAAGTTCTGTGAAAATCTTGCATACTGAGGCCTATGATATACCTTGCAGTAAAACATTTAAAAACTATGCCACCACCACCAGAAAGTTCTGAAATATCAGTCCTCTCGGAAAAATGGCTGCCATCTTTGCGAAGCATGCAGAATTTTAGCTCTGTTAAAATCTTTTTCTGTTTATTTATTATGCAATATTTTTTCTTTCTTGCAAAATTTATTTGACTCATCAGGAGATATTTACATGTAAATGTACTGATTGTCACGATTCAAGTGTTTTTTGTTCGATAAAACGGGCCTTGATTGTGTGGGATTTAAAGCCTTATGGCCTAACGTTAGGCCTATTGTTAGTTTCACTGTCTAACTGCTGCACATTCGGGTTTACAGTTTGTAAAAAGTCATTGATTGGAATTTTGTTAGCCGAATGTGTGTGTGATTTGAATCATGAATATTGATTTTCAACAGCAAGACACTATTGTAAGGGGCACGAGCGAGACATGATCTCCTTTGGGATGTGCCAGCATCTGCAGTATGAGGACTGCAAATGCTGGTGGATTCTTACGCAGTCGTGAAATATATAAAAACGTAGATGAAAGAAATAACAGTCACAAGAATGGAGAAAACAAGAGAGTAATATTTGTGGTGCATCAAAACTAAACTATATTTTTCTACAGCTCAAGATGTATATACATTATGTACAGTTTTTCCAAAGATAATTCTCAGCTACATAGCTACACAACTGCACTGACCAGCCTCCTGAAAGTGTCTTCTGAAAAACTAAAATTACTTCTGACCAGAACATGTGGCCTATCCCATAATATTACATTTGGCTATTCCATAATACTCTCAACAAAGGAAACCCTTCTTCTGTCCAGACTTTGATGGACAGATAAAAACAGGAAGGAGAACTAACCACAGCCACCAATTACAGACAAAATAAAGAAAATGACCATCTTAGATGTAACTGAATACACAAAGAAAATGACCATCTTAGATGTAGCTGAATACACAAAGGGAAGTCTAAACTGAGAAATGTATCAAAATAGACATTTTCATTAAAGTAATAGTAAGTTAAAGGGAACAGGTAATTTCATCTGAGTCAGAATTTTGAAGTCTTGACAAACAAAATTAGCAATCAACACAAGAAGATGGAAAACACTTATTCAAGCTTAGAAACGGCATAGAGCCCAAAAATACACCTGCAGCACACCATCTGCAAACTTGAGAAAACACAAATGGCAAACCACAGGCAAAAAGAAATATTGACCTCAAAGCCCACACGAAGAAGCAACATGCAAGTAAAAAAAGCTAAATATGCTAAAATATCACACATTTTGGTATGATACGATCTAAACAAGAAAAACAACATTTTCCAACCTCTTACATTCCTCCCTGCTTTATGTTGACTTACACTGTCAACAAGAACTGGTAATCTAAATTTTAAAAAAAAGTACATTTGATTTTTCATATCGTCAGTGCAACCAAAAAAAAAATGTACTCTTCTATCATAATATTATGAATTGCTTTTTGACCAAAGAACTGCTTTGAACAAGTTAACACACCAAAGTTGCAAAATGAATCAAAAATAAATGCTCAGACCAAAATATTTGGAAATCAAAACCATGGACCCTGACTGCACCACCCGGAGGCGATCTTGATACAGCTCATGCCATATATACATTCTCAAAATCATTCAAACATAATGAATCAAAGCAAATTCATTTAACACATTTTTAAAATGGACTGTCAACAAGCCTAGCAATTATATTAATGTAACAGATTCCAATTTTCTATGGAATAATATGCAAATAATTCCGTCTGAATATTAAATGTAAACATTGAACATAAAATAAATCCAACCACAACATCTTTAAGATCAAAGTAAATTACCTGTAGTTCCACAGAAAATAACATACATGTACAGCACGTACAAATCTTAAAGGATAGCAAAAGAAAATGTATTGTCCAGTAAAGTCCGGCTTGGAAACAAATTACTGTCTCTTACATAATCCATGATAACATGATCAATGAGCACAAATAAATAAACATAACAAAACTATTACACATTAATGTTCCTTGATAGAAATTGACAATTCTGCATAATCTCCAAAATAATGTAAGCACCAAATGGGACGGCATCTCGGTAGAACTGTAGTATCTTGGGTTTGAAAATACATGTTCAATAAGAAACCAAACATCCAGGTGCAAGAAACACATCAGAGAATCAAAGTCGTCATTCCTCATTCTCCAAAATAAATCTCTCCAAAAAATTGTAGAATCATGATACATTAAAACAAACAGATGAAAACAAAAGTGAGCCAGTTCGAGTCGATTTACAGTACTTGAAAATAAAAAATCAGCATTTATGTAATTTTGCGACTAAAGGGCGCATTAAGGCCACCGATGAGCAATCGTTGAGGGGTGGTCCGCACTTCCCTTAAGTCAGTCCAGAGTTTAATCAAATTAATAAATCTTGTTCATGCACGATAACTTTCAGGAGTAAGTAAGAGGAATTGGCTACACGGATTAAACGAAGATCACAGATGATATGAATGTTCCAAAATGTAATGATCCAGGTGTTAAAAAAAATAGTCAGTCCACTTTAAATCGATTTGAAGATACATGTATGTCGAAGAAACAGTATAGAATCCATCCCTAAATATCCATAGCCCCACCTCTACTACCATTTTTGTAAGGGGCACGAGCGAGACATGATCTCCTTTGGGATGTGCCAGCATCTGCAGTATGAGGACTGCAAATGCTGGTGGATTCTTACGCAGTCGTGAAATATATAAAAACGTAGATGAAAGAAATAACAGTCACAAGAATGGAGAAAACAAGAGAGTAATATTTGTGGTGCATCAAAACTAAACTATATTTTTCTACAGCTCAAGATGTATATACATTATGTACAGTTTTTCCAAAGATAATTCTCAGCTACATAGCTACACAACTGCACTGACCAGCCTCCTGAAAGTCTCTCTTGAAAAACTAAAATTACTTCTGACCAGAACATGTGGCCTATCCCATAATATTACATTTGGCTATTCCATAATACTCTCAACAAAGGAAACCCTTCTTCTGTCCAGACTTTGATGGACAGATAAAAACAGGAAGGAGAACTAACCACAGCCACCAATTACAGACAAAATAAAGAAAATGACCATCTTAGATGTAACTGAATACACAAAGAAAATGACCATCTTAGATGTAATTGAATACACAAAGGGAAGTCTAAACTGAGAAATGTATCAAAATAGACATTTTCATTAAAGTAATAGTAAGTTAAAGGGAACAGGTAATTTCATCTGAGTCAGAATTTTGAAGTCTTGACAAACAAAATTAGCAATCAACACAAGAAGATGGAAAACACTTATTCAAGCTTAGAAACGGCATAGAGCCCAAAAATACACCTGCAGCACACCATCTGCAAACTTGAGAAAACACAAATGGCAAACCACAGGCAAAAAGAAATATTGACCTCAAAGCCCACACGAAGAAGCAACATGCAAGTAAAAAAAGCTAAATATGCTAAAATATCACACATTTTGGTATGATACGATCTAAACAAGAAAAACAACATTTTCCAACCTCTTACACTATGATGTATGAAAAACGATTACTTGCAATTAAGTATTTAGTAAACGTTTACAAGATTTGCGAGCGTGTAGCGTGTATACGCTAAACGGTCATATCTCTAATAAGTTGATCCAGAGTTTTTAACTAAAGCTCCAGAGTTAAACACATATTTGAGAAAAAAATTGGTACATGTATACAAAGAACTAAAGTGATAATTTTTTGTTTCGTTTTTCTGCTTGATTTCCTTATTCCATGGCAGGTGTCTTTGTTAACTGGACTAATATTTGTGTGGCGTAGACAGAATTGGCCTCCTTTTGTTCATATGATCATGGAGGTAAAGATATGAACTTTGAAGAATTAATGTCAATATATGGAGACTAATGCAAGTCTCAAAGCTGTGTGTCATATATGTAAACCACACCTGATAATGAAATTATTAAAAGAAACTTCAATTTAAGATATATGATCTGAATTTTGGTACATATTTGTAGTAGATTAGAAGTTCATTTCTTTAATGTCAATATAAGTAAATCTGCAAGCTGTGTGGAATATTAACCACATCTGATAATAAAACTATTTAAAAACTTTAAATTTAAGATAATTCTGAAGTTTTGTTCATATTTGTAGTAGGTCAGAACATTCATTTCTTCATTGTCAACGTATAGAGACTAATGCCAATCTGCAAGTTGTGTGGTAAACCCACATCTGATAATGAAATTATCTAAAGACAATTGAATACAAAATACTTATTGTGAATTTTGGTTCTATTTTTAGTGGATCAGAAATGACAATTTCTACATTGGCAATATATAGAAAATAATGCAAATCTGCAAGCTGTGTGGTAAACCCACATCTGATAATAAAATTATCTAAAGACAATTGAATTAAAAATACTTCATTGAAAATTTTGGTTACATTTTTAGTGGATCAGAAATGACAATTTCTGCATTGGCAATATGTAGAAACTAATGCAAATCTGCAAGCTGTGTGGTAAACCCACATCTGATAATGAAATTATCTAAAGACAATTGAATTAAAAATACTTAATTAAAAATTTTGGTTATATTTTTAGTGGATCAGAAATGACAATTTCTTCATTGGATATATATAGGAACTAATGCAAATCTGCAAGCTGTGTGGTAAACCCACATCTGATAATGAAATTATCTAAAGACAATTGAATTAAAAATACTTAATTGAAAATTTTGTTATATTTTTAGTGGATCAGAAATGACAATTTCTGCATTGGCAATATATAGAAACTAATGCAAATCTGCAAGCTGTGTGGTAATGAAATTATTTAAAGACAATTGAATTAAAAATACTTAATTGAAAATTTTGGTTATATTTTCAGTGGATCAGATATGACAATTTCTTCATTGACAATATATAGAAACTAATGCAAATCTGCAAGCTGTGTGGTAAACTCACATCTGATAAACCCACATCTGATAATGAAATTATCTAAAGACAATTGAATTAGAAATACTTAATTGAAAATTTTTGTTCTATTTTTAGTGGATCAGAAATGACAATTTCTGCATTGGCAATATATAGAAACTAAAGCAAATCTGCAAGCTGTGTGGTAAACCCACATCTGATAATGAAATTATCTAAAGACAATTTAGTTAGAAATACTTAATTGAAAATTTTTGTTCTATTTTTAGTGGATCAGAAATGACAATTTCTTTATTGGCAATATATAGAAACTAATGCAAATCTTAAAGCTGTGTGGTAAACCCACATCTAATAATGAAATTATCTAAAGACAGTTGAATTAAAAACACTTATTCGAAAAATTTTGTTATATTTTCATTGGATCAGAAATGACAATTTCTGCATTGGCGATAAATAGAAACTAATGCAAATCTGCAAGCTGTGTGGTAAACCCACATCTGATAAACCCACATCTGATAATGAAATTATCTAAAGACAATTGAATTAAAAATGCTTAATTGAAAATTTTTGTTATATTTTTAGTGGATCAGAAATGACAATTTCTTCATTGGCAATATATAGAAACTAATGCAAATCTGCAAGCTGTGTGGTAAACCCACATCTGATAATGAATTATCTAAAGACATTTGAATACTTATTGTAAATTTTGGTTCTATTTTTAGTGGATCAGAAATGACAATTTCTGCATTGGCAATATATAGAAACTAATGCAAATCTGCAAGCTGTGTGGTAAACCCACATCTGATAATGAATTATCTAAAGACATTTGAATACTTATTGTAAATTTTTGTTCTATTTTTAGTGGATCAGAAATGACAATTTCTGCATTGGCAATATATAGGAACTAATGCAAATCTGCAAGCTGTGTGGTAAACCCACATCTGATAATGATATTATCTAAAGACAATTGAATTAAAAATACTTACTGTAAATTTTAGTTCTATTATTAGTGGATTAGAAATGACAATTTCTGCATTGGCATTATATAGAAACTAATGCAAATCTGCAAGCTGTGTGGTAAACCCACATCTGATAATGAAATTGATAAAAGACATTATAGATAGGCATTCTGAATTTGTGTTCATGTTTGAGTTCGATCATATCTTATGGTTAACTTTGACCACAGGTACAGGATCATTACAACTTGTCTTTGTTCATATTCAAAAATATACTTTTGAGTAATTTTTGTTTGCATACTTGTATAGATGTCAATGTTCTAAATGGAGATACAGTGTAGATCTCTATGACACATTTAATGGATAGTAATTCTATGTGGCCTTGATTGTTGTGTATCAGGAGAACTCGTACAATACAAAGCAGGTTGGCAAAAAAATCAATTACAATTTGAGCAGCATATAAGAAGGTCACTTATGGTGAACAATAATAGCTGATTTTCATTGTAAAGATATTTTTTTTTTGTTTCTCTTATAGTCTACAGTATGAAAATAGGAATTATTTGGATAATTTTTAGCTCAAAGTATTGTTGCATGGTTCTGATGCGATGCATCAGGAACCTATGCGGTTATGATGGCTTGTGTGTGTATACGTGTGTGTGTGTATGTATGTTTGTGAGGGCCAGCTTGTAAACGCGATATCTTAAGAACGATACAGTGGATTATTCATGTCATATGTGGTACACAGATAGCCCATGGTCAGTACATGTGCCCTATTGTTTTAGATGTTGAAGTTCACACTAGGATTTCAATTTTTTTTTTTTTTTTGGGGAGGAAGATTTTCTCCCTTTGTGTAATGGGGGATGTTGAAAAAAGGGAAAAGAACTCGAAATGCTAAAATCTTCCAACATATAAAAATTTCTTTTACGTCATAACTTATTGCTAAGCAATATCTTCATTCTAATGTTTCTTGCTGAAATCTGGGAAGTAACCATCTTGGGTAAAAACAGCTTCATAGTTGATACATGTATCATGCAAAAGAGAAAAAAAAGTTAAATAAATATGTAAAACTAAAGGTAAATACTGCTTGTGTGTCTTTCTATTGTAGATCGATGAGAATAAATTTACATTTTAAAAATAACACCAATCTCAAAGAAAGAAAAAAAACCCAAATATCAAGACATTCCTCCCTCATTGCCTTTTCTTTGTTGTGTCTTTTTATTGTTCATCAGTTAAAAAACGGTTGAAACTGATATGAGTCATTATTTAGTAAGTTTAACTTTGCTGCACTACATTGTGTTATAAGTCACATCATTCCCATTATTATTGTATGGTATACACCACATGCACTACACACTATACAATCTTGATATTTGACAGATGACATGATTACGTTACTATTACGTGTTGTATTTTATCACTTTCATCGCATATTTCGTAATGACAACATAATCATTGGACACTCGGAGCGAGAGGCCTGTACTGGGCCTGTTTTTGTTCTTTTTGCTCATTGTCATCTTTTTTTTCTAATGTAGGGTGTAGAAACACGTTTTATTTTTTAAATATTTTTTTAACGATATTTTAGCACGTTTTATAATTAGATTTATGCCTTAATGCTTATAGCCTAAATGGTAGCATTATAACTGTGATGTATGTATGAAGTAGTTGTGCGAAAATATCGTAGTGTATTTTAGTTTTGGGTCATTCAGTTTCTTTGCTGGAATTTCCCCCCTTGCAATTCTTTTTGAGGAGGATTTATTCATTTTTTGCGGGAATCCCACTATCGCGCATCTTAATGAGAATGCTCGGGGAGGGGGTAATCACTACAATCAAGCAGGAACCCGATCATTTGTCTGACACATATTAATGCTTATCTAGTCTTCTTCCACTGTATATATTACACTTTACAAAGTTCTTGTTGTATCGATCGATATCTGCTTGAGAAAAATAAAATCTTAATTTTTGAATCCAATTGATTTCTGATGTGTTTACAGAAATCATTTGGTATTTAGCTATTTTGAGCCTCTTGTAATAATCACAAATTGAATATTTTTTTGTTTTTCAAATTTCAATGATATTTGCTGGTGGTTCCTTATTCTTGAGTTGAAATAACATTTCAGGGGGGTGTTTAGCCGGTCACCCATTGCATCCATCTTTCCCTTTATGCAACCATAGCTTTATTGTGTTCACAAAGACAATGCGCAAGAACCATTTTGCCTTGTCTTCATTCTGTTTACAGTTCCCCAATACAAAAAGATTCAGGGACACCACTTATTGATTCCACAATTTAAGTGCCTTAAAACTTGTAACGAATACAGCTCTTCATGCTACCCTGTTCAAGGCCAGTTATCTTGTCAAAGTACACATAAATATACAATACAAATTCAACATCACAATGAACTCTTTAACAGATTTTCATTCTGAAAATCTATTAATTTTTACCACTATTAAAGAATTCACTGGAAAATCTGGTAAAAACTGAAAAAGTACAGCTGTTTTTACAACATCCAATTCAGGACTGGTATTTACTAACACTGTGGAAGCGACCTTCAAACAATGTGTCTTGTAGCTGAAGGTTAATTAAACATCCACAAAAGTAGTTATTGTTTGACAGATTTATAGCTCCATGTGCTTTTTTAAGGACAGCCCTGAATTATTTGGAGATTTTCCTAATTCTTATCACTTCCTTGCTATCAAAACAAAGACAATAACACAGATTGACCTTTCCAACCCAGATTGACCTTTCCAACCCAGATTGACCTTTCCAACCCTGATTGACCTTTCCAACCCTGATTGACCTTTCCAACCCTGATTGACCTTTCCAACTCAAGAGGATTGTAGATCAAGGGTGCCTGCATTATTTCTCTGGGTGTTTGAAGAGAACTTAAAAGCAGTGAGTTTCAATATTTGCATTGAAAATTGCACGAATACTGACAAGCCAATCAATACACCACGGAAATGACGTCAATAGTATGTAGCAGAAATACTGGCATGTTAAGCAATAACCGCCGCGGAAGTTACATCAATAGTATGTAGCAGAAATACTTGCACGTGTCAAGCAATTTTCCGGAGAGGAAAGGAATATTCCTGTGAATTTTAATTTTCATATATATTATAGAGGACTATGAAAGCAACAATTTGGTGTAAAAATCATGTCGATCGATATCTTTTCCCGTTTAGGAGTTCTTGCATTTCAAAGATCGTGCGAGTGTGTTGAAACTGTGTACAGTGTTTGTGTCATAAAGGCAAAGGTAAAATTGATGACATCACATTTTTTTTATACCAAATTGTTTCTTTATTATGTGAACATGAAAGTTCACAGGAATATTCTTTTAAAATTCCTCCTTTTGGTTATTTGCACCATCATTTTTGTGGATTAAGCTTATTAAAGGATTAGTTCAGTGGTCAAGCATGTCCATCTCATATGAAAGAGGACTTCAAAAGAAACAAAACAGTAAAGAAAGTATTAAAAAATCTTATTTTCTTAAGAAGATATTTAAGTTAAACGTTTGGTATCATTTGTGTAGAAATGACTGAAATCAGACTAGTTGTGATGTCATAGCCTCAGATTCCTCAAAGTCTTTATGTATTCTATCATATTTTTCCTGCAATTTTGTGACTTAAAAACCATAATATATGTCAAAAAAGTAGAAAAACTAAATCTAGGAAGAGTATTTGTAATATGCTACTTGAAGAAAGTTTGAGTAAAAATAATCTAAATAGTGAAAAAAATAAACTTTCTTTAAAATATATAAAGACTGACGAATCTGAGGCTGTGACATCACAACTAGTCTGATTTCAGTCATTTCTACAGAAATGATAACAAACTTTAAACATAAATATCTCCTTAACAGATTAGGATTTTTAAATGCTTTCTTCACTATTTTGTTTCTTTTGAAGTCATTCTTTCATGTAAGATGGACATGGTTGACCACTAAACTAATCATTCCTTTAATAGTTGAAACTGATTATTGGTTGTTTAAGATTTCTGGTTGGCAAAGTTGGAAAATGCACCCATTATAATCTTTTCAAAATATGTACAGTTCCTTGACCTATTTGAAGACTACTATTTTTTTGGTTCGTGCAGCTGGGATATTTTGAATTATTTATTGTCAGTATATAAACAATGTGCTTTAATTTCTCAGATGAAAATGTGGGAAACATGATGCCAAATTGTTCTAAGTAAGAGTACATTTAAAACCAAAATTTAAACTCTGCATTGCATTTTAGGGCAAGGACATAATAACTATCATATTACCGTGTACTGTTTTCCTTATTGCTATTTCAGCACCACTCCCTTATTGCTATTTCAACACTATTCCCTTATTGCTATTTCAGCACCATTCCTTTATGGCTATTTTAGCATCACTCCCTTATTGCTATTTCAGTATCAGTCCCTTTTTGCTATTTCAGCACCATTCCCTTATTGCTATTTCAGCACCATTCCTTTATTGCTATTTCAGCACCATTCCCTTATTGCTATTTCAGCACCATTCCCTGAATGCTATTTCAGCACCGTTCCCTTATTGCTATTTCAGCACCGTTCCCTTATTGCTATTTCAGCACCATTCCCCAATAGCTATTTCAGCACCACTCCCTTATTACTATTTCAGCACCATTCCCTTATTGCTATTTCAGCACCATTCCCTTATTGCTATTTCAGCACCATTCCCTTATTGCTATTTCAGCACCACTTCCTTTTTTTACAAATACAGAAGTACTGTACACAGGTCATTAATAAACAATGTCACCTTTTGTATATTTTTAGGAATGTATGATTTTCTTAGCATGCAGATTATGAATATTTATTTCAAAATGATATACTTATGCCCACAGTATAACAGGATTCATTTGTGATGGAAACCCCTTTCCATTTATGGCAATGTAAATAAACATCAGCCTATGGAAGCTGTGCACTAGCTGGCAAGCTGCCAGTCATGTGACTTTGTTGTCATTTTTCACTTAACTTACTTTTGTGTGGGTAGGTTAGTTGTATGACATCAGCATTGTATATTGACCACTGTGTGCTTTCTTTGTAATGCTTACGTAGATCAGTAATGTCATGTGTTTAAACCAGGGAGTTGGCATTAGACAACTCCCTGTTTAAACTGTGTGACAACATAGCAAAGCAAAAACAAACAGAAGAACCTGTAGGGTTTAGAGATATAAGGCAAGTTTATCATATAAGTTGCAGGCAGTGCCTTTGTTCCATGAATTTATTTGTTTGAAAACACCTTCAAGATGAAAATTCAACTTGGTGGAATTTTTCTTAAACCCACTTGTGTGAAAAATATGTAAGATATTAATCAATTATAATTGGAGTGGAATTCATGATAAGCATGACCCCTAGCTGTGCTACAAAAATTATGTTTGATATTACTGTAGTTGTGGTGCTGTGCATTTAGTATGCAGAGGTCTATGAATGTGTAGAATTAAAATATTACTGTACATTGCACATAGAAATATTTTTGACAGGTTAAAAACCGTGGAAAAATAAGTGTTAAAAATCAAAGGGATTTAGAATTGACCATTTAAATTTACAAAAAATAATATTCAATATACTAAGTATTTTCAAATTAAGGTTTCATTGATGACATGTATAGTGTGTGAGTAGAAATCCCATGACTTTGGACAAAGTTTTGTTCTATTTTTGAGCGGTGACCTTTGCTCCCTTCATGATGGCCTTGGAAAGATTATTACAGAATTGGATTATAAATTGCATATTCTGAAAAATTCTAGCACATCAATTCTTATAAAGTAAATTCATCTGAGGCCATTCTCTGTTATGTTTATTACATGTTTGACCAGCCAGAGAATGACCCTCTCGATCACTGTTGTAGCGTTATATTGTATGGCAAGCTAAGAGGCTGAGTATAAGAGTAAAAGTATTAAACAGAAAGTTAAAAATAATCAGTTTACAAAGCATGAATGTTCTGTTCTGTAATTCGGACAAAAACATGTCTCCCCAGGCAATGTGATCTTTTAAGGTGTTCTGATGTTGAGCACGTATTATTATATTAGGCATTAGGACAACATTTATTTGGGTCAAGTAGTAGTTCCCATAATTGAACAAATCAGCCTAGAAGCTATTTGTCCCCTGGGCATTGACTTATGGTTGCTTGTCCAAATTCATCTCTGCCTCAGAATATTTATGTTTTAACTTTGATGTTGGCAATATAACTGTGTACTTAGCGTATTTCCTACAAAGATACTTGACATTTTAGTCAAATTCCATTAAAAAAAATATATATATATATATCGCAGGAGTAACTGATTGATAAAAAGTTAATGTGTACGGTATACATTATGTGCAGTACAAATTCTGATAGCAAACTTGTAGTCTGAGGGAGACTCGGCAAAATTTTGATCTTTCAAAAAAAAATCCTTGATAAGACTGGTTTTAGTGCTGGGCATTCCGAATAAAAAATCAAAATGTAACCATAAGTCAAAATGTAAACAAAAATAAAAATGTAGCCAAAAATAAAAATGTTACCAAAAATTAAAATATAACCAAAATTCAAACTAACCAAAAATCAAACTGTAACAAAATTTTGCTTTGTCATGCTTAAGTTGCAGAATTTAGATTGTGATTTTAATCATGAGTCAGTTTTGTACTTCTCAGTATTGTTATAAGTCATCACTTAGTAGGCCTATGTCATATGTTTTTTCATTCATGAAAAAGTATCAACAATACTGTTACATGGGGCTTAGATCTTTCATGCACATAAACTGTGTACTTTTCCATATATACATGTAGATGTACACTTTGTCATAGATTTCTCTGTAGAACTGTAAGTCTTAGCACAGAGTCTTAACAACTCCCTGGTCTTACACACACATGATGCAACATGTGCACTTACAATTAATTTTAACTCCCTTTGAAACCTCGATGTACAGGACACTACTTTTGTGGTATTGATGATGATTGCATCAGAATACACACATAAATTGTTAAAGGGCTAGAAAGTTCTTTTGTAAAACTCAAATGGCCTGAGTAAAAGTAGAATAACAACTCTTTGTTATTTACCAGCTGCCTTAATACACTTGTCCTTGATTGACGACCTTAACCTGTGTTACTTGATTGTAAAGTCAGTTTGTAGACATCTAGTGTAAATGATTTCAGGGTGAGGTCATTTGACAAGAACTGTCATGAAAAAGGATGGATGTAAAAATGACAATTTTTTATATCTAAACTTGTATATACATGTACGTTGAGAGAAATTCTAAATGTTGATCATCTCCAGCAAGACACATACTTACTGCATGATTTATCAGGGATATCTTACAATATTATAATATCATGAGTGCCATAATTATAAAGTTGAGTGCCATAATTATAAACCATGTCATAAGAAATATACAGTATCTTTTGTTTTTTTCTTCCAACTGCAGTTTGAATATCTGATTCATGGGATATCTCTGCTGGGCCCCTACTGGGATATCTCTCCTGGGCCCCTATCACTATCTCCTTGCCTCCAACCTCGTGTGTTTTGCATCTTCTAGTAACCCTTTCTTAAATTGTATCATTTGTTTTTAAGTTACTTTAATATAACTGAATCCAGTGCCGCTGAGAGCTAATGCAGGCCCTGGGGTACCTTAAGCACACTGTCTCCTTTTTGAGAATAAATAGTATTATGTTGGTGGTCAAAGACTATCTTGTTCAAGTGCCTCCCTTATTGGCCCCCTGTGATCTGGCTCCCTAGTACTGCGGAATAGGGGAAACACCCCCTAACCCCCTTGTTGGGTGCTGCCTAAACCTCACACTATATGGCCTTTCATACCATAACTGTTGAGTGTCGTCAACCAGTGTATGTCTAAGTTGCTGATGATGAGCTTAATATGTTATTGCTTATTTATAGCATGGAAATAGAAGAGATGTTTATAGAATGTTCCTGTATAGTCAATCCCCAGATTCCAGTTAATGAGGCATTTGACCTCATTCTTTTCGAGACAAGGCCTCACCGATCGCACACCGATCATTTTTGACGAGTTGTAATTTTGTTTTGAAATAGGTATCTCCAAGTTCAGCTGGGCCATGTACGAAATCTGTTATGAGCAGGGTTGTTTTTTAATGTATCCTACATTTGTTTTATTGTGATAATCTTAGAAAAATATCAAGTTTAGATAAATGTTTTGTCTGTTTATTGGGTAATTTTACCCCTAAAGAGAGTAAATTGATTTTGAAAAAATTGAAAAATAGATTAAAACTTGCCATGCTCCTGACTGGTTTGGCCGGTCTGAAATTTAGGTGAGGTTTATTTGAAACTTGAGATTATAAGATGCCCCACATTTTGATTTCAAAGACAGTTTGTTGCAAAAACCTTTGTGTGTGTGGGGGGTGGAGGGATTAAAAACATATCCAAAATTGTGCATTTTTCTGAAAATTGTAATGTTTTTCATCGTTAGAAGAAGTTTAGTGTTACTTCACAGGAGTGGATATGTATCATACTTTAAATGGTAATTTCTAGCTGAAAATGTTTAATTTTGGGAAGGTTTAACAGTAACGTTAAAGCCTAATGTCGACCTAAGATGGATTTCATTTTCAATTGCGAGTTCAAACTGCGTCATTTAGCAGTAGACCTTGAGGGTTTTTTTAGGCTATGCATGATTCTGAATTTTTGATTGATAATTTTTTTGATTGAATATTTTTGAGTCTAGGCAGTAATCTATTTTCGGGGATGTCACTCTCATATTCTTTAATTAATTTACATAATAAATTCATCCAGATCATGGATCATAAATTTTACTTGAGCTCTGAGTTAATCATGGTCATATAGCCTATCCTTTTCACTAAGTGTAGGATAGTTACATATGTTAGGCTAGCTAAGCTTGCAACACTCCCAAATGCAGATTATGATGTCATCAGCCCATCGGGATGTTGGAATGCTTTGTATATCTTTATAATCTACCTTAAGTTTTCTAGCTTTTGAAAAATTGTTTTTCTTTTGTAAAGGTCAAGGAAATTTTTGTGTACACATGAAGTTATTAAAATTTGCTGTTAAAACTTTGTGTCACATCATTTTGGAATAAAAACTTAAATCACATTTTGAAAGAAAACATTATAATCCTTATGTCCCTATTGCAGAAATTATGTCATCATGCACAATATTTCAATACAGAATTGAACAAAATGGCAGCCCCCATGTGTTGATTTCAAACATGAATAAATTGAGATAGGAATAAGATTTTGACTTGCTGTGTGTGGCAGTTGGTTCAGATATGTATCCTCTATTACAAGGGTTCTTAATTCAATTTTTTGAAGGGCCATCATTTCACAACAGCTTCAGGCTGTGGGCCAATTGCGTGGCAAAACCAGTGTCACGTGACAAGGAAAACCAGTCAAAACAATCCCTAAATACAAACAAGTTGAGAGCGTGCACAATTAGAAGGATGTATACACCAGATGTCACCGGTTTTCTTATCCACCTTCCTTTGACAAACCACGAGCCCAATTTATAGCAGAACTGAAGATAACATTTTATTTGATAAGCCATGATGTTTTAGTGAGCTGATCTGCCTAAGAGAAAAACAAAATAAACGAGTATTTTGTGATTTTTACCAATTCGGATTGATCTTACATGCAATGCACTGTATTTCATTATGTAATGACTATTGTTCGCAGGCCGGATTGGATTGTCTCGCGGGCCAGATTTGGCCTGCGGGCCACTTATTAAGAATCACTGCTCTATTATATGAAAAAATGATTGTATCAGACTTTATTTCTCCTTTAAGAGTTTATTCTAGTTTTTGGGAGGGTGATTATCATGAAAAGAGTTATGCCATATATTATGTACCTGTAGATATATATTAAATTGACTTTATTTGGAACAGTTTGAATATTTTCATTTATTGGGCTGCACCATGTCATTAAAATACATTCTTAAACTTGAGAAAATAGGACAACAGCTTGTGACTCACAGCAGATGGAAAGAAACGAGTGTTCGGGATCTTGAAGTCAATAAACAAATTTCTTAGTTCTAGATTTTGTAAGGCTAGGGGAGGGAAAGTTCTAAAAGTACAGTACATGTCTGTCCATGACGGTAAAGAAATATGAATGTTATAGATTGATTAAATGTTTAATAAAAATGAACTGAACTTCAAAGATGTAGAGTGATAAAAATAAAATCCCCAAAAATATTACAATATCAGAATCCTCTTTCCATTTATAAATTCAAGTTCAGTACAATTTAACTTGATGCAGAAAAGGGCTCATTTATAGTACTTAAAACATTCAACTTGCACAAAGTTTACAAATTTTGTTTGAGTATGTCAACAAATAAACAATCAACATTTGTGTGAAGACTATAAGATTTTGAATAAATGTTAATGCAAGAAGCCAAAGCACTATGGCTACCATATTCGAGGTATTAACCACCCTGCTCTGATAAGCGCCTACCCCAGACCCCTAGCTGATTTAAAAAGGAGCAGGGTGCTAGATTTGGTAAGGGGCGCACGCGAAGCGCTGTGCCCTTTTTGGCATGGGTTCAGGGGCCACGTAAGGCTTATGCCCCTGGTGAAGCTATGGGATTTTGGCTATAATTATACCTTAGAATGAAACTATTCTTGCTGATAAGGACCATTCATGAGTCAAACAGGGCAATTCTTACTAACCTGTCATTCTGTGTTCTGTATCCATAAAGGTATTTCATTTATGAAGTTAATATAAGTTTTTTTTTTACATGTTTTTCTGATGAGGGGCAGGGCAGACCAAAAGGGGGCAGGATGGGCCAATGGAGGGCAGTTTGAGGCTCCTCTGAAACAGCAAAGCTAGTGCACCACTTTTTTTCATTAATTTGAAGACTAAAAATACTCAAGTTTGGTTAAATTCTTTGCTTATTTTGTGTGTGATGCTCACAATGTTTTGTGTTGGTTTCTGTGGAGCTAGTATATAACCAATTCACATATATGTACAGTGCAGTTTGAATAGCACACTGTACACGGCCACCGAGCATGGGCGCTTATTAAGAAGAAACTTTGGCCTAAAAAGTGGTGCAATTTTATTTTTGTAAGCGCCCGGGTACTTATTAGTGGAATACGATATTTTCAATTCAGATCTTGAAATTTACAAATTCTCCATCCCCATTGTTTTTACGTGTATATTTGCCATTAATTTTTATTTCAGATCTCAATAACCAGTGTGGTCTAGCATGTATCTGTAAATCTCGTTAACTTTTTGCAAGTTATTTGAAAGATTTCGTTCATTGACTATAAGTTTTTCAGAAATTGAACTGGCAGACTGCACGGACGTTAAAATTTGTAGAACAAAATAAGAGTTTTTACATTGTTTTATTTTATTATTTTTTAGGAGACACCTACATCATTATTCATGGTCATGGAGTATTGTAATGGAGGTGACTTAGCTGATTATCTTCACGGTAAGTGAATACATTTTCATGGGTGTAAAATTGAGCAAAGATTTCATGAAGGCTTTTTTGATTGTATTGTAAAGACAAAATAAGTTTTGTATTTTAAGATTCATGTAAGACATAGACCTCTTTTATGCCAGCTAATAACATTTTTCAGAGATCATAAGTTGAACTCTATTTTGTGCTTGTTCACAGCCTCTCACCCCACCCTAGATCTCCTCTCACTTTACAATTCTGGAACTCCTCTCCCAGTTTTACTTCCAGAGGTGCAAATCCTCTATAAATTGCTGTATTTTGCAAATTGTTTGCCCTTACCCTTATTACATGTATGCTACATTTGCGGATCTGATTTATATAACTACCTAGAACATAATTTCTATGTTTGTGATTAATTTTTCCCAAAATGTATCCTACAAATTCTTATGCAAATTTGTTGATTATTGTTGCAATAGTTGTTCTTTTTACATGTTCATAATATTCACATTCTCTTTTGTCACGCTGTCAGACATAACTTGTCACATTTAAAGGATTAGTCCCGGGGTAAAGCCAGTTCATCTTCTATAAAAGAGGACTTCAAAAGAAACATAATGGGAGAGAAAGCATTCAAAAATCTTTTTTCCTTTCAGAGATATTCAAGTTTAAAATATGGTATCATTTCTGTAGAAACGACTGAAATCAGACTAGTTGTGACGTCAAAGCCTCAGATTACTCAAAGTCTTTGTTTATTTAAAAAAAAGGTTTATTTAATTTTTTCACTATTTAAAGTATTTATCTTCAAACTTTTCTTCAGGTGGTACAGTATATTATAAATACCCTTCCTAGATTCAGTTTTACTTCTTTTTTGACATATTTATGGTTTTTAAGCCATGGAATCGCAGGACAAAATATGATAGAATACATAATGACTTTAAGGAATCTGAGGCTATGACATCACAACTAGTCTGATTTCAGTCGTTTTTACACAAATGATACCAAACTTTAAACTTAAATATCTCCTTAATGGAATAAGATTTTTGAATGCTTTCTTTACTGTTTTGTTTCTTTTAAAGTCCTTGTTCATATAAGATAGACTTGCTTGACCCCTAAACTAATCCTTTAAGACAAGGAATGTACAATATCACTCCGTTATCTCCTGAATCCAGATGTTATTTATCACCCACTTCATTGTTTAAAGAATTGTTCACAATGATTGTTTATTTTATACATGTACCTGCAAACAATACAATGAATGCCAAGCAAATAAAACTCTGGTTGCCCTTCATCAGGTGCTTAGGTTAAAACAATAAACTTGAAAATATGAATAATCATGATTTGCCACATGGAAATGAAGGTAGTATCTGTGACCTTAGCTTGTTTACTGGTGAATTATTCTGTCATGTCTTGATAAACAACTACAAACTGGAACTAGTCTATGATCAACCATACAAAAGAATAGCCTTAACTTACTGTACATAGGTTTACTCTACTCCTTAATCAGTGACCATACTGATAACAAAAAAAAGGTTGTTTTCTGTGAAATAATTTGTTTATTTCACACTTGCATGACCTGTAATTGAAGTGTGAGGTACTCTTGGGCCATTCTGCAGTCTGTGAATTATGTGACGAACTGCGGAATGACCCTAGCAGACCCGTGAGGTCTCCCAGGGATCCCCTGGGTCTCCCAGGGATCTGTTAGGGCCATTCTACAGTCTGTGATTTACGTGACAGACTGCGGAATGGCCCTAGCAGACCCCTGGGCTCTTTCCTTTTAATAATTGTTCTAAACAACTGTAATAATATGTGATAAATACTAACATTATTTTTCAATGACACTAGTTACAAGAACATCCTTTAAAGAAGGGCTGTTGTGGATTTTGTTTTGTATGAATAGTAATAAAAAAAGCAGTGGCGTGTCTAATATCATAGCCCCCCCCAAAAAAAAAATATATCTTTAACTTCTGCAAAATGTTCGTGAATTTTAAGGAAATCTGCTTTATTTTCGGGAAAGCTCCTTTATTTTTTGGGAAATTTCCTTCATTTTCTTAGAATTGTAAATTTCCAGAAAAATTCTTCACTTTCCAGAAAAGCACTGTCAATTTTGATAAATACTTAGGAATTGTTGCCGAAATCGAACAAAATTTTCAACAATTTTGTGCATTTTCCTAAAATTTTACGTTAATAATCTCAAACTTTGTCATCAAAATTAAGCATGCATGCAACCGGAAAATATAAAGTTTTCCTGGGGTCCTATGTCCTTCCTAATCTGACACTGGCCACAGTGTTTTTGTTTGTTTGGGGTTGGGGTGACTTAAGCCCCCTCAAAACAAAAAGTTAGACACACACAAAGCTATGAAGGTTTTAATTTATTTATTATAGAATAGAATAGATGCAATAAATAGCCACGACAGAAAAAACTAAGACCTGTGCCACAGTATTTTAATTTTTCGTAACTAAGCAAAAACGATACCTCTCACTTTTTGACATAAGATTTCTTTTAATATATCTCTGTAGGTTTGTCTTTGAGTAATATTGGCTCAATGTACTGTAGCATCAAACACTTGTACTTTGTATAAATATCATTTTGGCAAGCCATTTGTTTGGTAATCATGTTCATGCTGGTATATATTATTTATGCCTTGATATTTATTACACAAAGATTGTACAGATCTCTAGCTTGAATTAAAATGGGGCAGGGTGCTAGACTTGTTGAAGGCACATTAATGTGTGCGAATTGCTGCTTCTCTTCGGCGTGGAGTCCAGGGACCCTTAAGGTTCAAGTGCTTGGTGAAGAAGCTCTGGGACAGGCTTGGAAAAATCACTCGCCTACTCGCCATAGGCCAGTAAAAAAAAATTGTGGCGAGTAAATATATCATAATATACTGTGTTACTCGCCACATTTAATAAAGCCATGGCGAGTGAAAATGTTGCTTTAAAAAATTGTTTATTTCGCGTAACATATTTACAATACTGTCTTGAGGTTTTTCTCTACTAAAAAATGCCTCCACACACAAAAACAAGTGATATTTTTTAATTGCTCAAAACACCACCTACAGTATTGTGTGTAGTCATGTATGCTGTTTACACGGCAGTGAATGGCATGGTATGAAGGCAACGGACATACCGGGGAAAATTGTGCAATATCTGGTTGTTTTCAGCAAGTTACCGCGTGACCCAGCTACACATATAAATCTAATTGGCTCATGTAGCTTGCAAGAAATACGTAGTATTAATATGGGTAGGTACGCTATATCCTTCTTAGTAATGTCTTTGCTTGACAAAAATGGAAAGTTGTAGACTCGCTATCACTATCTCTATCGCTATCTCTATCGCTATCTCTATTGCTATCTCTATCGCTATCTCTATTGCTATCTCTATCGCTATCTCTATCTTTTTTCTTTAAGTGGGCGGAGCTGCAGAGCTCTCCTTATGCATAGAATACTGTACTTTCCAAACTATTTTAGAAACAAATTCACTGAGCTGTCGCTGATATTGGACCATTAGGTACTACATACAGTGCAGATATGCACACAGTAGGTTTATATACATGGGCTGGGGCCACAACAGGCATTGAGTGTAAACTTTCTGCCATAGGGGCATACTTGTTTCTGTCAGTAGGTCTGAAAATAATGTTTAAAAATCCAAGTAAGTTTGTGCATCTTGATTTATTTTGTTTTTTAAACCACCTACTTTATTTTAATTTTATTGTGTGCGTGTGTAGTCTTGCTATGTTTTTTGCATACGTATGGTCATGAAGTCAGGCCCAGGAAAAGGGCAATACAAGGTAAACTAGTTGAGCAAAAATTGTAAATTTTAGTTGATAGTGTTGGCAAGTAGTTGAAAATACTTGCCGAGTGGAAATATTGGTTTCAACAAAGTTACTCGCCAAGAGGCTGGCGAGTTACTTTAAAAAAAAAAATTCAAGCCTGCTCTGGGATTTTAGCAATATAATCATACCTCAGAATGAAACTATTTTGATTGGTAAGGACCAGTCATTAGCCAAAAAGGACAAGCTATCATTCTGTGTAAGGTATTCATTTATGAGGTTGAAAAATTAAATCTAAAAAGATATAAATATTTTACATTTTGTTCTAAGGGGCAGAGCAGACAGATGCCCAGGGGGTGGGGCAAGCTACAATTCCCATCAGCAGTAAATGTAAACCCTGTGCCCCTCTTCAATGTTGTCATTTTGGCCAAGAATCTGTCAAAATTGCCCAACATTGAATGGGGGGGGGAGGAGGAGGAGGCTTGAAAGTTATTTAAATTTTTTCGAAGTGCAAATCGTATTTTGACTTTTGTTTAATTTGTTTTGGCGGGGATCGTAGGGGTCTGCTGTCATATATAAGTTTGGTTATCAACTTGTCATTAAATTATTGTTTACTTGCTGTAATCCAACAATTCTTACCCTCTCATATACTGCAAGTTTTTTTAAGTTTTTTTATTTGGTCATGTTTTACTTTTATGTATAAAAGTTATACAGAAAGACTTGAATTCGACTAGGAAATTGTGTATACCCGTCTTAAGAACCCAATTGTTTTCTGTAAGTTATTTTGCAGTAAAAAAAAAAAAAAAAAATTTTGTTGCAGTGTTAGTGAGATAAGGAGTCAATAGACAGTGGACATTGACTTAAGGAAGCATTGTCTTAATTTTTTTGGAAAGATCAAAGGTGACTAGAATGGCTAACAAATCTGATTAAAGTCTTTTAAATGTGTTAAAAAATTCACATGATTGTCCGAAATTACATGAGGCTAATATAAGCATGATGACATGACAGAACCCCATGTAGTTTTAATGTGTCAAATTTGTTGTTTCACTGTCATAATGATACATGTATGTGGGTCCAATAACCTTGCACAGTACTTGTTTGTTTGTAAACAGGAAATGACAATTCTCAAAATGCTATTGTTACTTCAATATATGTAACCGTTTTAAAGACTACTATACTTGATCTTGACGTAAAATACCAATGCGAAAAACAGAAATGTTTCATGAAACCTTTTCCTGGTAATTTCACACAGTCCGGATACAGTAGTACCGGAATAAGTTTCACTCTGATGTCAAAACTGTTTTTCAAAGCTGTTTCTGATGTTGTTAACTCTGACCAAGCATAATCAAGCGAGTTTGGTAGTAATCGATTGCATTGTTACAGTTCATTAATTTGACGAGCATACAGTGTTCATGTGAGCATTACTTGCAGATTGGTTCACTTTTGTTTGTCACCAACTTAATTTCCAATTAAGTTTTTAAATATTCCTGGAGAATTAACATTGAGGAAGCTTGGCATGCTTTGCTAATTGAATGTATTAATGGGGAATATTTGAAATGTAGTGGTTTAGAGCTAAGAATTAGGCCAAATAGGACTGAGGGAGGGGGCTAGGGGGCCATGATTCCCAACATTTAAAAAGATAGCACTTGGCCCCCAATTTTTAGTCAAAATTATACAAGACATATGGTAGCCATTTTGTTATGGCCCCCCAACTGAGAAAACATTCTGGTGCCCCTGACTGTATGTTAAAGTTGCCTTTTTCATATTCACTGAGATAAAGACTTTCTTGGGAACAAATTTTGTTATATATTTCAAATTTGAATGTTAGGTTATATTTCTGTTTGTTTTCTTTCCATTGCAGTAAAGGGAACTTTGAGTGAGGACACCATAAGATTTTTCTTCCGACAGATTGGTGAGTTTTTTCACTGTGATTTTCTGGACTCATTCCACATACGCTATCAAGAAATTAATATTTCACAGGGAGGGGGGGCACTTTTATATGTGAGGTATATATACATGTGCTGCCCGAGCAGTTGCCTTTTTTCAGAATTTTCGTTGTGCATTTTCATACTGCAGGTATCAAAAATCACTTATTTTCATACTGCAGGTATTAAAATCATAAACTGTCATACTGCAGCATCAAAAAAAGCTCTTATACTGCAGTCCAATTTTGAAATTCTGGGCGGCACATACCTACCACTTTAGTATGAAAGTCCCCCCCTCCCCCCTCCCCTTCCCCGGTGTTTACTGATGACTTTAACTACCCTGAATTTTCACATTATCAAACACAGAAGAAAAGAACAAAGCTTTGTGCATGAGAGGTTACCAGTTTATCTTTAATTAATATTTAACAAGAAAATAGTCCACTTGAGCCCATATGTGCCTGAATTCAATATTTCTTATACTAGCTGACACAGAAATCCTTTTATGCAAGTGATGTAGTACAAAGTGACCTTTATGCAATAAGTGCATACACATCATATATCTAATATATTAGGATTGTAGTTTGGCAGATATTAGCAGATAAAACGTATTTGATCTTGCACCTTATTGTAATCTTGTGTTTTTATGTTTGGTTGCAATGTCAGGCAAATTGATCTTGACAGTATAATGCACTTCCTGCAATTCCCCACTGAGGGACATCAAGATTTTGTTTTGCAACACTTGAATAATCTCCTTTTTATGTTTGTTTGTAAAGGAAAGTTTCTTAAGGCATTAGAAATTTCCCTGGAATGAAGTGAAATGAATACTATGCAGTGTTCACATTTAAGTGAGAGGGATTCCCCCTCCTTTATCAGAATTTCCCCTTAAATATTACAAAAGGGGAGTTTCCTATTGCTTTAGCACATGGCATGTAAATCTAAGCACAGATTAGTTGATCAAGCCAATAATTCTTTCTGAAATTTCAATTCCTATTGGTGTGAACAATGATACTTTTCATAGTTAATACTCTAGCCTGAAGAATATTGGGTGGACAGAGGAAACATCAAACTGTCAAATGAAGCTCAAGTTTCGTATCGTATCATATGTACGGGGTAAATATGTAACAGAATTCATGATAGTTGCGTTAGTTATTACATGAAAATACAGTATCGGGGATGTGAGTGAGACATACAAAATTATGTCAAAGATAATGATGAATATGTAGCACAATTATTACGTTTTTGGCAAACAACATAGAGGGGGGGGGTGTGAGCGGGGGTGGTCAGTTTTACCTTTCCTTTACAAAAAAGAAAAACGTAGAAGGCATTAGGAAGAAAAATGAATTCATGGGGATGTTTGAATATCAAAATATGCTTCTAACAAAAGTTGTGAGCTGTTTTGTATCAATTATAATGTGTGAGTCAATGGGTTATTCTAACCTCTTCCGGCCGATTATGGAAGTTATACGAGTGACACGGTCAACTTGACCACACCACGTACGTGGTGGGAAACCACGCACGTGGTGGGAAACCACGCACGTGGTGGGAAACCACGCACGTGGTGGGAAACCACGCACGTGGTGGGAAACCACGCACGTGGTGGGAAACCACGCACGTGGTGGGAAACCACGCACGTGGTGGGAAACCACGCACGTGGTGGGAAACCACGCCCGTGGTGGGAAACCACGCACGTGGTGGGAAACCACGCACGTGGTGGGAAACCACGCACGTGGTGGGAAACCACGCACGTGGTGGGAAACCACGCACGTGGTGGGAAACCACGCACGTGGTGGGAAACCACGCACGTGGTGGGAAACCACGCACGTGGTGGGAAACCACGCGCGTGGTGGAAACCACGCGTGGTGGGAAACCACGCGCGCGTGGTGGAAACCACGGTGGTGAAACCACGCGTGGTGGAAACCACGCGCGTGGTGAAACCACGCGCGTGGTGAAACCACGCACGTGGTGGGGAAACCACGCACGTGGTGGAAACCACGCCGCGTGGTGGGAAACCACGCGTGGTGGGAAACCACGCGCGTGGTGGGAAACCACGCGCGTGGTGGGAAACCACGACGCGTGGTGAAACCACGCGCGTGGTGGTGAAACCACGCACGCGTGGTGGAAACCACGCGCGTGGTGAAACCACGCGGCGTGGTGGGAAACCACGCGTGGTGGGAAACCACGCACGCGTGGTGAAACCACGCACCACGCACGTGGTGGGAAACCACGCACGTGGTGGGAAACCACGCACGTGGTGGGAAACCACGCACGTGGTGGGAACTTATATTTTGTCAATAAAAAATTAAAAATAGGGTTACACACAAAGTTCATCTTTGAGGTCTTGCATCCCTTTACATTAATTTCTCGGAATTATCATGCATGCATATCATTGTTTCTAGTCATTTATTCTACATATGGAACATTTTCAAGTAAGCATTAATATCCCCCAACAGATATATCCTCTTAATAAATCCCCAATTAAGCTTAGCTCAGGATCCTGGGAGCTGTTATTTTGACAGCCCCTTGGTAAGGCTGAATATGAAACTGCCCAGGGAAACTGTTCTTCAGTACCGAAATGCTTTCCACGTGGATCTGTACTGACATACTTTTAGACCTGTGAAGACTTAGGAATTTGAGTAAACGTGTACACGCCAAAAAAGCAAGCTTGTATTGTTTACATGTGCTTAGTACTTTGATTTTTGGAAGTACACCAAAATTGCTCCAATTTATGCTGCTAAGTAAAAAATCTCGCAACCAGTATGGCAAAAGTCTTGACCTTATTGCCTAATTAGACCTGGAATTTTGCTTTCTAAATCATGAAAAGTGCATTTCTACTGTATAAATCTGGGAATACAGTTTATCAGTCCTCGTATAAAATGGCTTCTTTGTGGAGCATGCAGAATTTCAGCTCTGCTGAAACCTTTTTTCTCATTCGTTTATTCTGCAATATTTTTTGTTTCTTGCAAAATTTATTTAACTTATCAGGTAATGTTTACATGTAAATGTACTGATCGCCATGATTAAAGAATTCACTGTGTATTTTGTGGTCAATTTCGCAACTTGTAAAACCAGTCTTGACAGAGCGAGATCCAAACCGAACGTTATTTTATTGTTAGTTTCAGTGGCCCATCTATGATCAATTGCCCCAGTAATTGCAGGAAAAAAAAGGTTTTTCAATCTTTAAAAAATATTTGTTACTCGGGATTTCGCGCTTAGAACACGTTTTATGAGCAGAAAACAATATATTGCAGGATGTTGATGTTATATGTGTGAGAAAAAACACTGTTCCACGGAACAGTGATATTTGAAAATGAACTCTTCCTTCTTAAAATGCACTGTTTTTAGAACAGCGGGAATTTTGACCCCTGGTGTTTGTAACGGCCAACTTGTAAACGTGATATCTCAAGAACGGTGAACTGCACTTATGTCATATGTGGTACACATATAAACCATGGTCTGTAGATGTGCCCTATTGTTTTTGATGGTGATATCATGCATATTAATTAGTAGGCGGGGCATAATGTAAAAATCCTGAAATGTTCATATTTTACTAATCTCATACATGTCGGTTTTGTTTCATATTTGGTGTAATTATGATGTTAGCTGGTGTGTACATGTTCATAATGTATAAACATTGAATTTCATTAATATGCATAGTGGGCGGGGCTTAATATGATTTTGCTGAAAAGAACTTATAAACATGGTATTTCAAGAACGGTAAACTGGATTCAGTCATATTTGGTACACAGATAGCCCATGGTCTGTAGATGTGCCCTTTTATTTTTGGTGGTGATATCATGCATATGAATAAGTGGGTGGGGCTTAAAGTGATAAATGAGCAACTGTATGTCCACTTTTTTGATATTTTTGTTTGTTATTGTGTATATGCTTATGTTATCAGCAGATGTCATTAATATGCATGGCTTAATGTCAAAGCGCTAAATGATGTAAGCACCATACTATATCATGAAAGATATATCAGATTTATGGTATATTAGTTACACAGATACATGGTCATGATCTGTGCATGTTCTAATGTTGTGGTAGTGATATCATGAATATTAGTGAGTAGGAAGGGCTTCCTGACAAATACTTAAAATAGAATAAATGAGCAACTGTTTCTGCATCATGCTATGATAATGTTGTTAATTATTGTGCAAATGTTAATGTTGTCAACATGAATGGTGGGTGGGGCTTATGAATAAATATCATGGAACAAATATTTCATGATATGCAATGACATGACAGAAATACAAATGTTGCAAATCAATCAGCATATGACAAAGAGTATCAGAACCACTAAACCTTGTGGTTCTGGTTAATTAGTAATTTTTGGAAATTTCAAGTAAATTGAAAACAGTTCACCCCAAAACAAGTAGTTGTGATCATTCAAACCGCTGATCAAGTAGTTGTGATTATCGTATGTATTGCTCTAATTTTGTTATGTTCTTATATTCTTTAAATTATGTATTAATCATACATGTAGGTACTTTTCTGCCTGGCTTTAATAAGCTGGTTGAATGTCCAATCAGGAATGAAGTAATAAATTTGAGAAATGCACATGTGGTACTTTTGGCTATCACATTTCTTCTTTACTTATATAGTACTTTGTGGACATAAGTTTTTGTGGAATAATTTTCCCACTGTGTTATCTAAAAGGTCAAGTCCTCTTACTGTAAATATCTTATCAATATTTAATAATCTGCTTTAAACAAATGCATTAATTTAGTTCAGCATGATTTGAAAATGATTTATTTCATAATGGAGATTGATAATAAAAATGGTCTTTTACAGTATATTTTATCTCATATGTGCCAAATTTCAATGAAACATTAATAGCTTGAGGAGAAAATTAGCCAGATTCACTGTCCTCTTATTTTTTTCAAAATAAGATTCAGTGCAATCTGCAATAGATAATAATAATAATAATAATAATGTTGATAACGACGACGATGATGATGATGATGATAATAATAGTAATAATTGTTTTATATAACGTTTTTCTGTACAAGCATATTCAAAAATGCTTTCCAAAAAGAAGGTAAATGTTGAGGCAGAGTGTTTTATACTTGCACTGGGCAAAGGAGTTTGGCTTGAGTGGAATGGCTCGACTATAGGAAGGTCATTCGGGAGCACAAATTCCTTTGAACAGTGCATAAAATGTTGATATAAACATGATGCCAAAACATTAATCTTTTTTTTGCTTTTTCTGTTAAATTGTTTAAAATACACAAAAAACAACTAAAAATATTGAAAAAACGACAAGCGTTTATATATATTTTTTCGCTTTATAAAGAAATTGACCTGTTGTAAAAATGGAATAAAATAATGAAAGTAGTGCATAATTATCTGGATTTAATGGGTCACATATGCAAATACTCAAAGAAATGGGACAAATTTCTACTAACATATAGCATCCTATGCATAATTTTCTGTTTCCCTTATTCATGCTGTTCACAAAAGATTAAGTGCCATACACATCATTTGATTCAATTTTCATTATAATATTAAAATGTTGTGTGCTTACTTTGAAACTGAAACTGAAATGCTCTTTGTGTAATACAATTGACCTATTTAACAAAGAGATGTTAATAGTAGTCTAGGAAGAAGACTTCCCTATTCAAGTATTCAGTCATCTAGGCATTTTGAAGATCCGGGACGTTGTCGGTGAAAACGTGCTACGATTTGTTTCACAAGTGAACATCACAATTTATTCTACGTACGCACGATACATATATTTCAAACTTCAAAATGATCTTTTCTACAATATTTCCTCCACATTTGCATCAATTTCCTGCAAAATTACCATAGAGAATGTAGAGGTGACTGATTTCACAATGGCTGTAATGGTAAAATGCTTTTGTTTTCACTGACAAACTGGTTGGTCAGATTTACGCACGTTATTGTGACGTCATCCCGAATACTTGATTTACTTTGTTTGAAGGCTAGGTTTGTTGATCAGACATGTGTATACTGTATGATACTACACCCTATAATACTTTAGATGGCAAAAAGACAAAGAAATATGTGAACATCTGTGATGTCTTGTTCCTGTTAGGAAATATCAAATTTTAAACATGTCACGTGTCTACTGTTGTGCAATATACATGGGACAATACAATATATATGTTCTCTTACATCTGTATATCTTTAAACTTAATTCTGTCAATATAAACTTATGATTGGCCGTTTTGTTTATACACCCTCTAAAAGATGGTGTCATACATCCAATACAGATTAGCATGATTTCAACACAAAATTAGACAAAATGGCAGTGTCCAACTTCAAACTTAATAACTTGAGAAAGGAATAAGATTTTATGATGGGGGTTTTGGTAGTTGGTTAATATTCTATCATATACCAAGCTAGAATATTTGACTTAATGTCTCCTTTAATATTTTGTACTAATAGGAAAGTTCATAGGTCTATGTTAAATTGCAAGTGTCATATGTTAAATTGCAAGATTCATTATTGGAATATCCCAAGTCATAAAATCTGAAAACTATTACAGTAAAATACACAGTGACATTTAAAAAGTGTAAAGCCGCAGTGTACATGTAACTTTTAGTTTGATTTCAGTAATCTTCACCTTGTTGTTCCTTTTGCTGTGTTATTCTCTCTTGCATAGGCAGGATTTACCAATTGAAAGTTCGGGAAGGGGGAGGGGGGAGAGGGGGGGGGTTAAGTCAAAAGTGGGTGGGAGGGTGGGGGTCAAACCCACAAAATCATGCTAAGATGCAACAAATTACTGTATGAAAAATACAACTTCTGAAGATAAAAAGTGGTTGGAAGTACCCTCCTATCCCCCCTCAAATACTGCCTATGCTCTTTTGTATACATAAGTTGAACTTGCTTGAAAATAATCTTTTCCTTTACATCATGTAATTTGCATAATACTATACTCTTTGTGTATTTGCTGTTGTGAAGGATTTCCAACTTAAAACAGGAAATACAAACTTTTGTGGTTTAGTATTTATTGACGCATTTTCTTTGGGCGTGTATGTTCCGTGAAGTTTTCATTTGCATGAACTGTTGTGCAACTGAAAGGAAATTGTATTTTAGATCAATTATTTACTGTTCCTTTGTACAAAGCCATGGAAATTTACGAAAATTTAAAAAAAAAATAGTTGCAAAAGTGAAAAGTTCAGTTTGTCTCTTTAGCTCTATTTGAGTGAGTGTTAATTATTTCATGAAGTTAATTGATCCCACAGTGTTTCCATATGTGCCGAGTATTAGTTAAGACAATTCTATATGCTACTGTTTGTAACTGAAAGTTTTATTTGTATTTCTGAAATATGCATCCCTGCATGGTCTCTAAAAATAAAAATAAGTAAGAATCCCCATCTTTTTAACAGTCCAGGAGTAATAATTAAGATTAATTAGGTGGAGAATGAAAAGTGGGTTTCACCTTGAGCTGTACACATTCAGTCTTATACAGATAAATGTATATTTATAATTGCCTGCTGGTCTAGTTTATCATGCACAAATACAGTATTGTAAGGCTGCCTAAAGTTGTAGCAAATGTGTTTTCAATGCTGTTAAAGAAGTGGTTTCTTCCAACTGTACCAATTCCCCGTTTGTTTTATTATAGCTGCAGCCATGAAAACTCTTCATGCCAAAGGTATCATCCACAGAGACTTGAAACCACAGAATCTGCTTCTCAGCTACAGAGGAAGAGGGAAACCTCCTCCTCCGCCATCTGA
This sequence comes from Chiridota heheva, assembly GCA_020152595.1. Classification (NCBI taxonomy): domain Eukaryota; kingdom Metazoa; phylum Echinodermata; class Holothuroidea; order Apodida; family Chiridotidae; genus Chiridota; species Chiridota heheva. Next base: position 392,377 of record JAIGNY010002993.1, on the reverse strand, counting down.
AATCATCATAAAGATCGGTAAGGGTTCACCAACCAGTACTGCTGACAATTGGGTTCAGAATGTGCATTTCCCCCGGTCCCAGGATCGTAGGGGTCCTAAAAAATGTAAGAAAAAGGATGTGCTTTGAAAAGACCAATAGCATCTACAGTTTGTGTACTCTACTTTGGCGTATCAAAGGGGCCTGTTTGCTTAAGATACCCATTGGTTCTAGGAAGCCCTGGTTCACCATATATTCCTTGGTCACCGCCGTCCTCAAAGCTTTTGAAATGGGTAGAGAAAGGTCTACCAATTTTAGGGAAAATTTTGGACAAAAAACTGCTTGTTGTTGTTTTCCAGAATGCACCACATCTGATGAAAAATGATATATATATTTTATTTGGAAAGGCACCTGTAGTGGGGGACACACCTTGCAGGCTTGATGTTGTAGGTGGCATCCTTCACATGATCCTTCTATGCAATCTTTTTTATTTCTCCCTGACACCAGTATGGTTTTCATGTTAAAACTAGCAAGTAAGGTGAAACGTTCTCATTGGGTCAGTAAGATGTCACTGAGGTCATTAGAGGTCAATGGGAACACTGCCCTATGGCTTTGCCTTGGTGCCACTTACACCTCCCCTATCACCAGTCTCCACGTCGAAACCAACAAACTCCCCTTCGACCTCCGGTGTACGAAGGCCGGCCTCTCTTTTGCTTTCCGTATCCTCACCGATCCAAGAAAGCCTTGCTTCCACTCCATCCACTCTCCCTCCTTCACCAACCTCTTCAATCTCAACAAACTCATCCCCCCACCTTTCGGAATCCGGATGCACTCCCACTTCTCCAAAGTCAACATCAACGTTTTCTCGATTGCCAGACACCATCCCACCTACACCCACCTGGACTATTTACCCCCCAAGATTTACCTTGGTCTTTCTTCCTTCACGAACGCTCTCAACAACCCAAGCCTTCTCCCACTCCAAATACTGTCAACTCAGTAGACATTTCCATGACTACTCCTTCCTCTTCACCGACGGCTCCACACGGGAAGGCTCCTCTGCAGCTGCTGCAGCCTGTCCTGGCCTCACACTCTGCTCAAGGTTACCCCTGGGCACCTCTATCTACTTTGCCGAGGCGAAGGCCATCCTCCTAGCCTTAAGTTCATAGAACTCTCTATCCGCCCCCCCTCCCCCCATTTCATCATCTTATCTGACTCTAAATGCGTCCTCACTGGCATCCTTATCATGCTCTGGCCCAACCCTCTTATTCTACAATCCCCAACAAACTCTACACTCTTTCCTTCCTAGGAATTTTTTTTTTCTGGATTCCCAGCCACGTCGGCATCCCTGGCAACGAGAGAGCCGACAGAGCCACCATCAAAGCTCTGTCAAATAACATCTCTCCTTTTCCTATGCTACATTCAGACCTCCGTCTCTCCATTTCCATCCAACTACATCAATAAAACCTGGCAAAGTTCATGGAATTATGAAACCAGTAATAAACTTCACACCATCAAGTCAATACCAACACCCCTCTGCATAGTTGCAACTGCAGGGAAGACATCGTTGTCACCCGCATTCGCCTTGGCCACTCCTCTCTTACTCACTCCCATCTCTTTTCCAGCCCTCCTGCCCCTCTCTGCCCCATCGATATCTCCATTAAGCATATTTTCTTAGCCTGTCTCCTATACCAGAACTCCAGATCTCTTCTCTCCTCAATCTCGGACCTATTGGAAAATAATTCTTCCTCAAACATCATCAACTTCCTCTGCAACAACAACCTCTTCCACCATATATAATCTCCTCCCCTCCTCCCCTTCTACACCTAACCTTACACACCCCTTTCTTTTCACCTAACTTTTTCTCCCACATTCAGCTTTCCCCCTTTTTCTCCCTCACAAACTTTCATCTCCTCACTATCCTTATTCTTACACCATTATTTATTAACATCCTCTTGGCACATTTGACTCTGACTGTCGTGGTGCCATTAAACATCAACAAACCAAACCAGTAAGATGTTTTGTCCATGAGTATATGAGTTTTGGTGTTGATAGGACAGTAGTTTACAGCATACCATTCTTTCTTTGTACAAAGAAGATAACATGTGCCTAATTATTGCTATGCATAACATATTTTAATGAGTGTTTCACATTATGGATTTATTGTATGTCATAACTGTTATGTTTGATTGAATCATTTTAGCTGATTTTGGATTTGCAAGATTCTTGGAAGAAGACAACATGGCTGCTACTTTGTGTGGATCTCCTCTGTACATGGTATGTATATATAGTGCATCCTATCTACTATGTACATGTATATCCTCTCTGTACATTGTAAGGTGCATGTATCTATTCTATGCATAGTAAGTACCCCATCTCTACATGAAAAATACACATATGTTTTCTGCACATGGTAGGTATCTCCCCTTTATAGATTTGAAGAACATTGATCTCCTGTGTACATGGTAGGTATTTCCTGTTTTCATGATAACTATCTCCTGTGTACATGGTAGGTACAGTCTCCTGTGTACATGATAAGTATCTCCTGTGTATATAGTAGATTTCTCCTGTGTACATGGAAGGTATCTCCTGTGTACATGGTATGTGGTAAGTATCTCCTGTGTATGTGGTAGGCATCTCCGGTGTACACAGTAGGTATCTCCTGTGTACCTGGTAGGTATCTCTGGTATATCCCCTGTGTACATGGTAGGTGTATCTCTGGTGTGCATGGTAGATATATCTCCTGTGTACATGGTATGTATGTCTTCTGTGTACATGGAAGGTATCTCCTGTGTACATAGTAGTATCTCCTGTGTACACAATAGATATCTTCTGTGTACATGGTAGGTATCTCCTGTGTATGTGGTAAGTATCTCCTGTGTAGTGGTAGGTATCTCCTGTGTACATGGTAGGTATCTCCTGTGTACATGGTAGATATCTGCTGTGCACATGGTAGGTATCTGCTTTGTACATAGTAGGTATCTGCTGTGTACATGGTAGGTATCTGCTTTGTACATGGTAGGTATCTGCTGTGTACATGGTAGGTATCTGCTGTGTACATGGTAGGTATCTGCTGTGTACATGGTAGGTATCTGCTGTGTACAATTGTAGGTATCTCCCGTGTACACAGTGGGTATCTCCTGTGTACATGGTGGATATCTCCTGTGTACTTGGTGGGTATCTCCTGTGTACATGGTACAGTAGGTATCTTCTGTGTATGTGGGAGATATATCCTGTATACGTGGTACTATAGGTATCTCCTGTGTATGTGGTACATGTAGGTATCTTCTGTGTACATGGTAGGTATCTCAAGGGTACATTGTAGATATCTCCTGTGTACACCGAAATGCTTTGTTCTATGCATGATAAGTATCTTTTTGTACATGGTAGATATCTTCTGAGTACATTGGTGCTTACATGTATCTCCTCTGCACATGGTAGTTATCACTGTAACAACTTGGAAGCTATCATTTGTTTGTTATGTTTTGGCATAGTATTGAATAACAGTTTCATATTCTGGGTGCAGACTTCATCCCAATCAGAGCATTATATGGATCACTAATGCAGAAATTTGTGAGCACTGTTGTTTGGGAGAACTTGTTTATAGTCAAGGTGTCTTTTGAATTGTATTGAATATGAAGTTTATATCAATCAATAGAACATGTATGCAAGTTAATACAAGTGTAAATAATTATCTTGGTTGAAGGGGCACTCAAAGGCTGGTATTATTTTCGGAAATACCCCTTTGTGAAAAACACACAAACTTGTAAACAGAGTAACAAAAGAAAGGAAGAAAGAATGAAATATAATTATAATAATACACCTATAAAAAGTATTTTTTGCTAAGGCCTTAAAGCATTGAGCCATAGGTGCCATTATCTCACAAACTGAAAACTTTGGTGGACTATTCTCAACCATGCAGCCATCTTGGCACAACGTTCATTAAAACAATCAGATTTATGTGCCAAAAACGAAATATGTACAGAAGGCTAGTTACAATCAATATTGAATTAATTTGCCTATTTACAACCCTATTGTTGTTGAAATTGTTTCACTGGGAATCTTCGTTTATCAATGCAAAACTTTCACAGTTACATTTCATTGTTATGCCTGTTCAGGTACCTCTCACAAATTGACTGAGAATCTGCACAAGTAAAATTTACCAGCTGTAACTTGGAAAGAGGTCATATATTTCACCCCCTGAAAAATGCACTAAGATATTCTCACAACAAACCTGAGTCAAGAATTTATCAGTTTATTGACGAATAATAAATTTGTCACTTTTACTTCAACACAAGGATTTGTAATTTGTTAATCTACCGTATATTCCCTAATAAACACCTTACGAGCATTTCATTTTTAAAAGGGAAGGGATGTTCATTTGAGATTAAATTTTGAATGTATTAGGAACCTCGGGTAAAATTTAGAAAAGTTGCGAAACTAGTATATGAAGTGTATGGATCTCCTTTGCCGAAATGCTTCAATTTGGCTTTCTAAACCATAAAAAATTATTTCTTCAGTACGATTAATCATTTTCAAGAAAAAATGCAAAGAATCATTGTGTGGAAGTAAAGGAATGGTACACTCTTATTACGATTAAACCCACCTCTCCTGGTGTATTTTGCCGTAAGCCAGAAATGGAACTTCATATCGACTTTGATAAATTTTGAAAGTATGCCATCACCTGCCTCTTCAAAATGACCGAAATCGGTTCGTAACTACACTGAAGTTCACCTCTGTTGAAACATTTTATTCACTTGTAATTTTTCAGTCGGTTCTTGTGTGCATAGTAGGTTCAACTCTTTTGACTGTGTATTTTTCTGGCAGTTTTTCAGTTTTTGGTGAACATGCGAAGCATAATGCGAATCTATGAAATGGCGATTTTATCCGTCTGGCCTTCCACAGTTTTTCCTGAGATTTTATCAGAAATGTTAAAAGTTTTTTGAGAATTCCTCAGAAAATGTTCAAGTTTCTTCAGAATTACTCAGAAAAAGTTAAATTTTCTTGAGATATCCTCACGGAAGGTTGAAAATTCCCTACAAAATGTTACAGTTTTTCAGAGACACTTAAAACAGATTGATGATATAATTTTTCAATATTCTTCAGAAATCTTAAAGCGTCTCTCATAACACTGGAGTTTTAAAACCCTTAAAAGTTCTTCAAAATATTTGTGCACCAACGGCTGTATCAGGCCTGATTATTAAACTCTGTCTTTATCATTGTGTTCATTTGCATAAAGTTGCTACAGTATATGAACTGACAAGACTTTTTTAACTTGGTATGCTCAATCAGGGAGTGTGAGAGGATGTGACTGCATATGGACATAGGGAGGGATGCCATGTGGGATATGAATGGGGGCCATGCGGGACATAGGATAAAATATATACCATGTGGTATGCACCAAGGACTATATCAGGCATGATTATTTGACTCTGCCTTGATTTTCTTATTCAACAAGTCATTTGCATATGTTATTATATGAACTGACAGACTTTCATTACTTAGTAAGCTCAATCAGGGAATGCGATAGCTAGGACGATACTGCTTATAGAGTCTATGCAATGTGCAATGTCATGTGGAACATGGGGTGGTATGCCATGTGTGGGACATATGGTTGGATATAATGTAGGACATAGGGTGGGATGCCGTGTGGGATATATGTAGAATGCCATGTGGGACATAGGGTGGAATGCCATGTGGGACATGGGCTGTCATGTGGGACATGGGGTCACTGGGATGGGATGTCATGTGGGACATGGGGTCACTGGGGTGGGATATCAATCATGTGGGACATTGGGTGGGATGCTACGAATAACACAGAGTGTGACATAGGTTGGAATGCCATGTGTGATATAGGGTAGGAGGCCATGTGGGACATAGAGGACGAGGCCATGGGGACATGGGATGTGATACCATGTGGGACATAAATTGGGATGTCATTGGGACATGAGGGGGGATATCATGTGGAACATATGTTGGATCCAATATGGGACATAAGGGGGGATGTCATGTGGGAAATCAGATGGGAAGCCACTGATGTGGGACATAAGGTGGGATGCCATGGGGGACATATGGAGGGATGCCATGTGGGACACAAGGAGGGATGCCATGTGGGACATAGGAAGGGATGTCATGTGGGATATATGGTTGGATATAATGTGGGACATAAGATGGGATGCCATGTGGGACATGGGATGGAATGCTATGTGGGGCATGGTGGAATGCCATGTGAGAGATATGGTGAAATGCTATGTGGGACAAGGAATAGGATGGGATGTTATGTGAGACATGGGGTGGAATGCCATGTGGGACATGGGATGAAATGCCATGTGGGACATGTGGTGGAATGCCATGTGGGACATGGGGTTGAATGCCATGTGTGACATGGAATGCCATGTGGGACATATGATGCCATGTTGGACTAAGTGTGGGATATCATTTTTATAATTGGGTGGGTCATATGATATGGGTATCAACTTGCATGGGCATGCGAACCATGACGGTATTTACCGTTCTAGTTATAACAAGTTTTGGTTGAAGCCTAGTGTTAAATCACACTGTGTATTTGATATTACGATATTACCAATCAATTTATGTGTGACTTTATGAATGTCATTTTTAAAAAAAAAAGCTGGGGGGAGGGGGCTTTTATTCAAGAGGGCGCTTATTAGGGAATATACCTGAAATACTATAGAAAATTATGCAAATACTTTGTAACGAAATGTTGATGTTATTTTTGTAGGTGTTGTCCATCTCTGTTCCTATCTGCTCTTAAATGTCTGATATTTCATGCTGTGTTTGGTGTCATTGACTTCTTTCTTTTTCTGTTGTTCACAGGCACCAGAGGTAATCACATCCCAGCAATATACTGCCAAGGCTGATTTGTGGAGTGTTGGTACAATCATCTACCAATGCCTGACCGGGAAGGCGCCTTTCAAGGCATCTAATCCTCAGGCACTAAAGAAGTTCTACCAAACTGCCAAATCAGTTGAACCACAGTAAGTTGAATATAACCCGTTCATATATGTCATTTGAAATCTTGTGTGCAAGGAAGTGTTTTGTTCCATTTCTACAATCTTGGACAAAACTCATTGAAACACTTAGTGAAAATATGTGATGCGTTTCATGAACCTGCTTTTTTTTTGTAAATTATTCCACAATTAAAAGTCACAAATGCTGGTAAGTTTTTCTATTGCTTCTGCAATCCCTATTCTTTCAGTTGTGATTAATATTAATAAAATTTAAGGACATTGTTATAATTTCATTGACGCCGCCAGTGTCCTCCTCTATTATCTCACTATCTTAAACATCCCTTTCATTTAGTGCCGACTGATGTTAATATTTTTTCCAGAAATTACATTATTCTATACAGAAATCCAACATTGAAAAGAGGGGAGGGGGTAGGGAGTTACAATTCTCAGAAAAATATTAAAGAAACATAACATTATGATATGTAGTTCTCATAACACTAAATTGTTTCAACAGATTTGTCCAAGATTGTAGCTCTAAAATATTGGAACGTCTGCAGTATTCTACATTTTTCTGTAAATCATATTATAAAACATTTCCATCTGTTAACTTATTTATTCTACAATTTTTTTGAATTGAATTATTGTGGTTTATATCTTCTTATTAAGTTTTTTTAATTCCTTAACCCATAAAGACCTAGATCCCCCATTTAGAAACTGCAATTTTCTTAAACCTTTTAGATTAAAGGAGTTCTTTCAAATGATACAAAAATCACCACAGTGTTATATGGAGAAGTCACTCGAGAAATTATTTAAATATAGCACACTCCAACAGTGAATTAAAAGAAAATACCCAAGGGTATAGAAAGTAGTATGCACATGCCAATGCCAGTGCTCCTGTGTGTTTTGTGTCTTCCTCTACTACTAGATGATCAATGATGTAGAAGAATACCTCTTGTTATGTATTGCTCTTGTAGGTCTGCTATTTAACACAACACATGGGTGTAGCCTGGGGGCCCCTTTCAACCACTCATCCCCCACCCGAAAGTAGAAAGGTCCATAAATTTTGTTAAAGGTTTAAAAAATTTGCTAAAAGATTCAGAATTGTTATGCTGTAAAATGTAGCTTCTGAACATATTAACATATTAATTTGAAGACCGCTATTTTGACTTAATTTTTGAAAGTTTTTGACACCATCAGCATTCTATTCCCCCACCATTCTACCCCATCCAAAATAGGGTGTTCCATACCCCTGTATAGGTATATGAGTGTACATATGCCAATGCGAGTACTCTTCTGTGTTTTGTGTCTACCTTCAGATGATCAGTGATGAAGAAGAATGCTTCTTCCTCTTGGTTGCTCTTGTGTGTCTGCCATGCATCACAACAATAGACATGATTAGCCTGTTTCCCATCAATGAATCTTTGTATAGACATCAAGATCATTAGGCTACCAGCTTTTTATGCATTTTTTCATGTGATGAAGAAATGTTTTTCACATTGTCGAATATCATAAACTTTTCTTTTAGGTTAATTGCTGTTTTTTGTCCTTGGTTAAATTAAATTTGGCCAGATAGTTTGATATAATATCATTATTATAATACAAATATCACAAGCAGCTGTTTCTTGGTAAGATTTGATAATTGTCAATGAGTAGAAATGGACTATTAGAAGACATATGTTTTGCTGTAAAATGTAGCCTCTGAACATATTACCTGAAGACCGCTATTTTAACTTAATTTTTAAAAGTTTTTTACCCCATCAGTGTTCTACGCCCCCCTCCCCCATGCATTTGTTCATATGATGAAGAAATGTTTTTTACATTGTTGAATATCATAAACTTTTCTTTCATGTTAATTCTGTTTTTTGTCCTTGGGTAAATTAAATTTGCCAAGATAGTTTGATATTATATCATTATTATAATATAAACATCACAAGCAGCTGTTTCTTGGTAAGATTTGATAATCGGCAATGAGTAGAAATTGACTGGTAGAAAACATATGCAGGCCAAAAGAAGTTGATTCATTAATGCTCTTGAGCCCTGGTTTAATCTTATGCCTAGACAACAGATCAAGCATGAATTTAAGAATAGTCTAGCTATGCACTTTTACAGAGTGGAAGAGAAGATATATTTTCTATAATTTACATCTGGTGGTAGCTATTTTGTAGATGCCATATTGATATGCTCTTTACCTTGTCCTCAGTATACTTCCTGGTACTTCCAAACACATGACTGACTTACTGACAAGGTTGTTGAAGAGAAACCAGAAAGATAGGATAGAATTTGGTAAGCTTTTCCTATGTCACTGTACAGTGGATTTTTTAACCCCTCGTTGTCGTGGTGCCATTAAGCCCTCATCAAACAAACAAACAAACATAACTCCTAAGTGCATGTTGTAGAGAAGCTCAGTGGTAGAGGGTCAAACTCGTATTTCAAAGGTGCTGAGTTTGATTCACAGCAAGAGTCATTCATTGTGTCCTTGAGCATGACACGCTATTCCACTTGCTTTAGTCCATTCAGCTCTTAAATGAGTACCACATTGCTGGGGTGTTAACCAGTGATGGATACCTCACATATGGAGCTTTACTTTCCCCTCTATGCATTTATATGAAGACATGATAATGTTGTTAAAGAAGAATTTCAAGTTTAATATATAAAGTGGTGTTCTATAGCCTGGGATGCAGTGGCTCAGTGGTTAAAGAGTCATGCCTGTATGCAAAAAGTACCGGGTTCGACCCCCGCCGCATTGTGTCCTTGAGCAAGACACTCTTCTCTACTTGCTCCAGTCCACTCAGCTGTAAGATGAGTACCAACACCATTGGTGAGTGAATCTGCGATGAACTGGCATCCCGTCCATGGGAAGTCATCTGCTCTTTTCTGCTTGCGCCATGTAAACCGGGAATAAGCACAGGCCAAATGGACCTAATGGATTTAACTAACAACATTTATGGCCCGAGCTGACATGACATGTATATAGAAAAAATAAGAATCTCACATTTTGGCTGGGCTTTACACTCTAGAACTTCACTGAAATAAGTCATAGAGGCCACATACATTGTATAACATAGACAAGATAGTGTGGAACAAGAAAATGCTTAATTAACTGATAATAATAAAAGTGAAACTTAAACCCAACGAATTAACTTAAAAAAAAAGAGCCAAATGGAATGTGATAAATATGTGCTGCATCTCTGTTTTCTATATTCTGGATGGTTTTGGTGCTTACAAGCTAGTAAATTTAAACCAATTAAACAGGATAAACCATGAAATGGTGCTACATTAGTCTAACCATGACATTGATTTTATGTTTATGTGATATATCAGAGACCATTTTTTGAATGTTTTTTTTTTGTTTTTGTGCATTTTTTTGCAGATGACTTCTTTAATCATCTATTTCTAGCGAAAAGTGTGCAATCTACCTCATCAAGTGAGTAATTCTTTGGTTCTGACTACTTTGAAAGAGATTTTTTTTTTTATGAAAGGTCTAAAAATATATTTGGGATTGGTATGTTTTACAACAATCCCAAATATTTCTTTTTATACCTTTTATAATTAATTTAGTGTATCTATGTGACAAATTGTGTGTATGCAAAGTTGAAAAAATAGACAGCTTGACTTCAAGTGAAACCATTTGTTATTAAAAAAGGTGCCTTTCAAATTTTGCAAATGTAGAATGTATATGGCTTGTGGTGATGTTGTTTTGTTGCTGTAGAACACTCAATATTGTAAATATGATATACATTTTGATTAAAATGAGGTTTTTTCTTTTTTTTTTCATTTTCAGGGGTTTTAAAATAATTTTGAAAAGAGAAAACTCTTGTTGTCTCTTTAACAAGCTTAAAAAAAAGGTTATAGATATTTTTTATTCTTGATTTCTGTTTAATTCTGAGTAAAATCACAAACCTTTTGTTTTCTTTGAACCTATTTTTAGCATCTCCATTGCCAGTACCAAGCCGCCCATCTAGTTACTCCTCTGACTCACCAGAGGGGCCCATGTCTGTGTCTCCTGTCATGGCTCCCATATCATCACCAGAGGATGTCCATGTCTTGTCTCCCCAAGCAAAGGTTGGCTCCTCACCTGAACTCAACCCAACCAAAAGTCCAAAGCTGAGAACCATCATTGAAAAGAGGGAGATGGTTGCAAGTGGAGGGGGCATATTTGACCATGAAGAAGTGGAAGGCGTAAGTGATTGTGTGTAGTTCATGAATGATTGGGTGCAAGTGGAGGGGGCATATTTGACAACGAAGAAGTGGAAGGCGTAAGTGATTGTGTGTAGTTCATAAATGATTGGGTGCAAGTAGAGGGGCATATTTGACAATGAAGAAGTGGAAGGTGTAAGTGATTGTGTGTAGTTCATGAATGATTGGGTGCAAGTGGAGGGGCATATTTGACAATGAAGAAGTGGAAGGCGTAAGTGATTGTGTGTAGTTCATGAATGATTGGGTGCAAGTGGAGGGGGCATATTTGACAATGAAGAAGTGGAAGGCGTAAGTGATTGTGTGTAGTTCATGAATGATTGGGTGCAAGTGGAGGGGGCATATTTAACAATGAAGAAGTGGAGGGTGTAAGTGATTGTGTGTAGTTCATGAATGATTGGGTGCAAGTGGAGGGGGCATATTTGACAATGAAGAAGTGGAGGGTGTAAGTGATTGTGTGTAGTTCATGAATGATTGGGTGCAAGTGGAGGGGGCATATTTAACAATGAAGAAGTGGAAGGCGTAAGTGATTGTGTGTAGTTCATGAATGATTGGGTGCAAGTGGAGGGGGCATATTTGACAATGAAGAAGTGGAAGGGGTAAGTGATTGTGTGTAGTTCATGAATGATTGGGTGCAAGTGGAGGGGCATATTTGACAATGAAGAAGTGGAAAGGCGTAATGATTGTGTGTAGTTATGAATGATTGGGTGCAAGTGGAGGGGGCATATTTGACAATGAAGAAGTGGAAGGCATAAGTGATTGTGTGTAGTTATGAATGATTGGGTGCAAGTGGAGGGGCATATTTGACAATGAAGAAGTGGAAAGGGTAATTGATTGTGTGTAGTTATGAATGATTGGGTGCAAGTGGAGGGGCATATTTGACAATGAAGAAGTGGAAGGGTAAGTGATTGTGTGTAGTTATGAATGATTGGGTGCAAGTGGAGGGGCATATTTGACAATGAAGAAGTGGAAGGCGTAAGTGATTGTGTGTAGTTCATGAATGATTGGGTGCAAGTGGAGGGGCATATTTGACAATGAAGAAGTGGAAGGGGTAAGTGATTGTGTGTAGTTCATGAATGATTGGGTGCAAGTGGAGGGGCATATTTGACAATGAAGAAGTGGAAGGCGTAAGTGATTGTGTGTAGTTCATGAATGATTGGGTGCAAGTGGAGGGCATATTTGACAATGAAGAAGTGGAAGGGTAAGTGATTGTGTGTAGTTCATGAATGATTGGGTGCAAGTGGAGGGGCATATTTGACAATGAAGAAGTGGAAAGGGTAATTGATTGTGTGTAGTTATGAATGATTGGGTGCAAGTGGAGGGGCATATTTGACAATGAAGAAGTGGAAGGGGTAAGTGATTGTGTGTAGTTATGAATGATTGGGTGCAAGTGGAGGGGCATATTTGACAATGAAGAAGTGGAAAGGGTAATTGATTGTGTGTAGTTATGAATGATTGGGTGCAAGTGGAGGGGGCATATTTGACAATGAAGAAGTGGAAGGGGTAAGTGATTGTGTGTAGTTATGAATGATTGGGTGCAAGTGGAGGGGCATATTTGACAATGAAGAAGTGGAAGGCGTAAGTGATTGTGTGTAGTTCATGAATGATTGGGTGCAAGTGGAGGGGCATATTTGACAATGAAGAAGTGGAAGGGGTAAGTGATTGTGTGTAGTTCATGAATGATTGGGTGCAAGTGGAGGGCATATTTGACAATGAAGAAGTGGAAGGGTGTAAGTGATTGTGTGTAGTTCATGAATGATTGGGTGCAAGTGGAGGGGCATATTTGACAATGAAGAAGTGGAAGGGGTAAGTGATTGTGTGTAGTTCATGAATGATTGGGTGCAAGTGGAGGGGCATATTTGACAATGAAGAAGTGGAAAGGGTAATTGATTGTGTGTAGTTATGAATGATTGGGTGCAAGTGGAGGGGGCATATTTGACAATGAAGAAGTGGAAGGGGTAAGTGATTGTGTGTAGTTATGAATGATTGGGTGCAAGTGGAGGGGCATATTTGACAATGAAGAAGTGGAAAGGGTAATTGATTGTGTGTAGTTATGAATGATTGGGTGCAAGTGGAGGGGCATATTTGACAATGAAGAAGTGGAAGGGGTAAGTGATTGTGTGTAGTTCATGAATGATTGGGTGCAAGTGGAGGGGCATATTTGACAATGAAGAAGTGGAGGGTGTAAGTGATTGTGTAGTTCATGAATGATTGGGTGCAAGTGGAGGGGGCATATTTGACAATGAAGAAGTGGAAGGGGTAAGTGATTGTGTGTAGTTATGAATGATTGGGTGCAAGTGGAGGGGCATATTTGACAATGAAGAAGTGGAAAGGGTAATTGATTGTGTGTAGTTATGAATGATTGGGTGCAAGTGGAGGGGGGCATATTTGACAATGAAGAAGTGGAAGGGTAAGTGATTGTGTGTAGTTATGAATGATTGGGTGCAAGTGGAGGGGCATATTTGACAATGAAGAAGTGGAAGGGGTAAGTGATTGTGTGTAGTTCATGAATGATTAGGTGCAAGTAGAGGGGCATATTTGACAATGAAGAAGTGGAAGGCGTAAGTGATTGTGTGTAGTTCATGAATGATTGGGTGCAAGTGGAGGGGGCATATTTGACAATGAAGAAGTGGAAGGGGTAAGTGATTGTGTGTAGTTCATGAATGATTGGGTGCAAGTGGAGGGGGCATATTTGACAATGAAGAAGTGGAAGGGGTAAGTGATTGTGTGTAGTTCATGAATGATTGGGTGCAAGTGGAGGGGGCATATTTGACAATGAAGAAGTGGAAAGGGTAATTGATTGTGTGTAGTTATGAATGATTGGGTGCAAGTGGAGGGGGCATATTTGACAATGAAGAAGTGGAAGGTGTAAGTGATTGTGTGTAGTTCATGAATGATTGGGTGCAAGTGGAGGGGCATATTTGACAATGAAGAAGTGGAAGGCGTAAGTGATTGTGTGTAGTTATGAATGATTGGGTGCAAGTGGAGGGGGCATATTTAACAATGAAGAAGTGGAAGGCATAAGTGATTGTGTGTAGTTCATGAATGATTGCCTAAAAGCGAAAAGTTTTATTTTATATTTTAAAAGTATTAATCAATATCATTAATTTTATGCCTCTTTTTTTGTCCAAGAACTGAATCATTTTATTTTTGTAAATTGTTACCGGGTTTGATGATGAATATGCATTATAATGTCTCACCTTGGAAGTGACCTTTGCTCCTGGCAAGAATCATCAACAATTGGTCAATCTTGTGCATTTTTGTTTTGCAGGATTTTGTCTTGGTATGTACCACTCGCCCATCAGTATTAGCAACCAGTGGAAGCCCCAGTAGTCACGGCAGGACAGTTGGGTAAAATAATATTTTTACAATTCATTGTTGTGTAAAAATATTAACTTTTTGGCAAAATAATTAAACAACTTTAAAATAATAGCTATGCAAGTGACAAAATGGTTGCATATAATTTTGGTTCCGATGCGATTAGCATCAGGAACCTATGCGGTCATGATGGCGTGGGTTTATGTACGTATGTATGTGTGGGTGACGCTAGCTTGTAAACACGATATCTTAAGAACGATACACCGGATTCATGTCATATGTGGTACACAGTTAGCCCATGGTCCGTAGATGTGCCCTATTGTTTTTGGTAGTGATGTCCTGCATATTAATGAGTAGGCGGGGCTTAATGTTAAAATATTCATATTTTAACAACCGCATGTCTGTTTAGTTTCATATTTGAAATAATTATGTCGCTAGCAAGTGTATTTAATGGGATAAAAATAATTGAAATGAATTAACTGTGGAATTCCATTTTTGTGAGAACTGAGTTTTTTTGGTTATTGTTATTATAAGCCCAATATGCAGTAACATTTATTATACAAACTTAAAATCCCTATTGCACGTCGGAACCTCAAAACCTTTTGGTTTTTTGGTTGAATAAGCCAACCTAATGATTAAAAAAGCTGTTAAATGGTCAAATTTCAATCAAGTCTAAAGGATTTGTTGCTATTTGATCTATTTTCAGATGGTATATGTAAACATGTCTCTAGTGTTATAGTTTTTAAAGATTTTTTCTCAATAAAATGTACAAAAAAAGTTAATATTTGAAGGTAAATTGCATTTCTCTATTTTGTAGCACAGATTGAATGAACAAATGGAGCTGATTAAAAGAATTTGTATGTCTGTTGCTTCATAAGAATCAACAAAATGTTTAGATGATTTCCAAGCTGATAATATTTTTTTTATATTCTTATAATTGAGGGTACTACCTTTGATATGCCTTCTCACTTGCAGGAAAACAACCATATCATGAAAGTGCCAGATTGTCTTCTATTTTTTTCTTTTTTTGTAAACATGTATTCTTAATCTTCTGATGTGCAATTGACATCACAGATGAATACAAATTTAAATAAATAAAATTAAAATTAATACAAATTAAAATTATTAAATTTGATATGAATTTAAATTGATGTGAGAAAAATACTATCATGAATATGTTTGTTTTCCAAATCACAGACTTTTTAATGTCTGGCAGGTTTTGTTTGCAATATTTATCAAACAGTCCAACTTCCTGTCATTTCTATCCTCTGATTAAGTCCTTGCATTATTACATTTATTAAGGGATTATTTCTGCTGTTTTTGTGGAAATTCATGCATTCGTTCAATGTTTTGTCTTGTAGGTCTACATCACCGGTGGTAGCATTCTCTAAGGCTATGGCTAGACCTAGTGGTGCTGGTGATGTGGACTCCCCTAATGGGTCCACGCCATCACCAAATGACAGGTAAGAGGATTACTAGTTCCATACATACCCTATAAATAATGGTGTAACATGGCTGCCTGAATGATGGTAAGAAAATCAGATAATGTCAATCATGTGTATTCTAATAAAGATTTAATGTTCCCTGTAATGAAAAGAAGAGTGAACAGGCATTCAGTATGTATTTATACTAAACATTAATTTCAGAATATTTTCTAACTTTAGAAGGAGAAAACATTACCTTCACTTGCAATATGTTTATGTCTGTAAGTACTCTACATTGGGGTTGCTGTTTGCCATTTTCAAAATAGTAGCTTCTAGGGCTGTCACAATATGTAGGAATTAGATACAGATTCTCCTGGACAAAAAGTTTGTGATATTTAGCATGTACTAAGTTATTAAGAATTTAAGAATACTGTTGACAAAAATCTTACTTTTTTCATAAAGCTTAGAAGTTCAGAGTTAGGAGAACATAAAATGATTAATCAGATCTCCAGTAGATATGCTTTAAAAACTTTCTCTCGTGTACATGTTTTGGGAAATCTCTTTCAGAAAATTTGGTTGCAATTTGCATTGTACATGTAAACACAACATATTACAATATGTTGTTTGATATCATGGAAAAATCATTTTCACAATATTGTGAAGGTGGACGGACGTACGGTGACAATTTAAACACAAGTTAGAGCCCATCTTATCTTCAATTTTGTAGAATTCGCATGAAGAAACCAATTTTATACAACTTACACAAGTTGCATGTAAGACAAAAATGACTGCTGAGTTCTTCCAGAAAAATCCTCCAGATAAAATTATCTCCTTTCTTCATCATGCTTCCCTCTACAACCATATTTAATTCTCCTCTTCCACCCCCTCTCTACTTTGTTTTTGTTTCAACCATGCACCTCCCCTCTCAATCACAGCTTTCTGACTTTTTGTTCTTGAATTTCTCTCATTCTTCCCCTGTTTCCTTTCCTTCCTACCTCTAGAATGATCTGACCTCTCAAGCACAATTTGACCCTCGTTGTTGTGGTGCCGTAAAGCCCTCATCAAACAAACAAACAAAACTGACAAAGTTTCTATGAATGAAAAATAACCCCATTTTGTTCTTCAGAATAACATTTAAGTTACTCCACACTCCAACTAAAAACTTCATAATTCATGGGTTTGAAAGCTTTAAAAAATCTTACATCTCATTTGAGTACAGGTAATTCATATTAAATTAAATTCATGCCTAAAGATTGTCATTTCCATGATTAGTCACATCCAGATCTTAAAGTGTTCTGTTCTACTCTGCTTTCAGACCTAGCAGCCTGCCACTCTCACCAGAAACATTTTTGCAATTTCCAAATCAACGCACACCCTCAAAGATGCTTCCAAAAAGTCCTTCATCAGCATTAGTGCCGTCGGTGCTACACAGAACCTCACCACAGGTATTGCTCTATTGATATTTTTCACCATATGCTGTGTCTTTTCCTTCATCGTGAGGACACAGAACAAGAGCCTTTTTTATAAAGTTTTGTAAAAGAATTGCAATCTTGTGTGCTAAGTTCTTTCTTACAAAGATGCAAGAGAATCTTCACACCCTGTATGCAACATGAACTGGCAAGCGCAGTTTTAGACAATTCTTAGCTTATATTTAGCTCCTTGAAATTACCCTACTTATTAGAACTCATCAAAAAAATGTTTTGTAGCCTCCTGGAAGATTTACAAGGGTTTTGCCATAGTTTCCTGTCCAGGAAAAGTAATTGTATAATGATAATATGTCTTAATAAGCCAATAGAGAATTGCTCAATTCACCTGGGAAAAAAGTGCAGAGAATGAACAAAAAAGAAAACAAAATTGATAAAATTAATTAATAAAAAAGTGAGTGGAAAAATCGAGTTTTCAGCTTTTTCTTGAAAGTTTGCAGTGAATGTAAAGTTAAAAGGTAAGGCATTCCAGAGTAAAGATGTGCAGTGACCAAAAGCCTAGTCTCCATATGTTGCAGTTTGGGACGGTGGAATTTGGAGTTGGTTCTGCAGTTGTGAGTGGGTAGGTCTGGTTGAGGAACGTGTGTGTAAGATGTTAAGGCACGAAAAGTAAGAGATAATGTTTTGAACTGTATGCCTTGTTGTACAGGCAGTCAGTGTAATGATTATCAAACAAAAACTAAATTAAATCATTATCTTTGAGGTACATCAAATTATGATCTGAAGTATTTATGTTAGTGGGAATGCTGTAAAGGAACTTATCCTTCATGTGTTCTTGGTAGCACATCAGACATGCAGCTTCAAGTAAAACTTAAAGCAAAGAAGTTGTCGGCATGATTAGACCAAAATTTTCATGAAATCTTTAGCAGCAAGCCTCCAAGACCCAAAACACATGAAGGTTACTGTATATCCATTTACCATTTAAAGTATGAAGATTACTGTGTCCAGTTTTAGTTAGGAAAAGGTTGTAAACTCCTTTATCATATATACACTACACAGATGAGGAGTAAGGTGCCAAGCCCTACCCCAGGGACCACTCTAACATCACCAGGCTCATTTATTTCTTCTGGTAAGTACTGAATGTCAACTTAAAATGTTTATTACGCATGTGCATATAGATAACATTTTGAAGTATGTGATGTTAATAAACAACCAACCAGTCAATTAGGAATATTAGAATTAATGTATGTATATGTAAAGGTTTAAAGTCAGTTTTGCCATTTAAATTTAGTATTGTCATTTTGTTATGCCTTGTGTTCTTTCCAAAACAAAAACAAAATAGTTTGAATTGCATGTATTTAATGTCTCCTAAAGCTTTTTGGAGATTGAAGCTTGAAATTCCCAATTTGGCTACGGTGGTTTGTGATTTGGCTACAGTGGTTTATGATTTGGCTACAGTGGTTTGTGATTTGGCTACAGTGGTTTGTGATTTGGCTACAGTGGTTTGTGATTTGTGATTTGGCTACAGTGGTTTATGATTTGGCTACAGTGGTTTGTGATTTGGCTACAGTGGTTTGTGATTTGGCTACAGTGGTTTATGATTTGGCTACGGTGGTTTATGATTTGGCTACAGTGGTTTGTGATTTGGCTACAGTGGTTTATGATTTGGCTACAGTGGTTTGTGATTTGGCTACAGTGGTTTATGATTTGGCTACAGTGGTTTATGATTTGGCTACGGTGGTTTGTGATTTGGCTACGGTGGTTTGTGATTTGGCTACGGTGGTTTGTGATTTGGCTACAGTGGTTTGTGATTTGGCTACAGTGGTTTAGATTTGGCTACAGTGGTTTGTGATTTGGCTACAGTGGTTTATGATTTGGCTACAGTGGTTTATGATTTGGCTACGGTGGTTTGTGATTTGGCTACAGTGGTTTATGATTTGGCTACGGTGGTTTATGATTTGGCTACAGTGGTTTGTGATTTGGCTACAGTGGTTTATGATTTGGCTACAGTGGTTTGTGATTTGGCTACAGTGGTTTATGATTTGGCTACAGTGGTTTATGATTTGGCTACAGTGGTTTATGATTTGGCTACGGTGGTTTATGATTTGGCTACGGTGGTTTGTGATTTGGCTACAGTGGTTTATGATTTGGCTACAGTGGTTTGTGATTTGGCTACAGTGGTTTGTGATTTGGCTACAGTGGTTTATGATTTGGCTACAGTGGTTTGTGATTTGGCTACAGTGGTTTGTGATTTGGCTCATAAAGTTTTGTAGATGTGCCATATGAAAAGTAAACATGTTTTCACACCTTAGGCAATAAAACAAGTCTTATCCTTCTACGAGGTTTTCCTCGCAATTAGGTAAACGATTAATGAGGGGTTTGTGTACTTTAGGTATTCTAGCAGCAACGAAATGAAGAAAAGCTTTACTTATCTCTAATGGGAATTCTGGAGTCATGTGTACAAGATTTATTGATTGATTGTATCAATTGAACAGCTGAAAAAGTGTGTCGCAATTTTACTGCAGCTCTTGTGCCATTTTTTTTTAAACAAGACCTGTAACTTAGAACTCTTGTCTCTATTTTTAAAACAAGAAAGCTTGGTTAATGCCTTTTGAGAAGTTGTAAATATCATGTGTGTCTTTGAAAAGTTGCTAAATGATTTTAATAGTATTGACTGTTCTTACAATTGTTGTCTCACCCCGCAATTGTTCATGATTGACTTTTATTATTAATTTGTAGGGTATTTCTAACTTTTATGTCTTTAAAGTACCCATGCACACTTTTGTGGAACAACCCCAGATCAACTCCAAATTTGAGGATGAAAGTTGATAAATATGAAAAAAGTTGTATAACATGCACACATGGTACAAAACATATGTGTTTACGCTGCTACACACAGCAGAAAAAGTATTCCATATTGATTTAGAAAAGGAAAATATAAAAGCAAAGTTTGTAAATCAGTTTTCGTCTTTTGTTCTGACAGGAGTTCTTACCCGTGTCAACTACCGTACATCACCATCTCCTCCCCTGTCCATCAACAAGGACAGCTCACTATCACCAGTAGAGAGTGGAAGTCTGCCATTAGGGTACCTATACAGAACCTCACCCCCTCTGAAACGGGATCCAGAGTCCACCCCGACACGGTCCGCCAAATCACCAGCAAGAAGAAAGCGTAAGTAAATGGTCCATAAACCAAAGACTTTTTGCTTGAAATCTCTTGGTTGGTTAGAGATATCTGTGTAATTCATATCAGTCATGTAACATCAGTCATATTAGTCATTTGATACATGATACATTTTTGTTGGGGCAATTTTACTTTACAGTGAAAGATTGGCAAGATTTTTTTTCACTTGCTTGAAATAACTGAAAATTAAAGAAAATTCAAATCCTTGGTCAGAAACACACAGTACAGTAGCACTGTATAGTGTAGAGAGCAATGTTCAACCCCTAAATGCACTATTCAAAACACCAGGTATATTACTTATTTGATACAAAACACTTTTGTTTGGGGACTATTAGTTAAAGTGAGTGATTGGGCAAGATTTGCTCTTGCTTGCTTGAAATAAACCAATGTTTTGAAAATTAAATTGTTAGTCTTTATGGAGTTTGATCCAAGTTTGACACCAAGTTGGTACGAAGCGAGTCCTGGTAAATTTTAAGGCTTTGATTAAAAGCCAATGTGTGATTAAATTAAGATGTGAAAGGGAATTGCTTAACCATCTAAAAGTTATGAGGTAATAATACATTGTTTATGAAACTGATAGCTCTCATTCTATTATTAATAATAAAAGTGTTATTTGTTCTTTAAACAATTAAGGCCGTTATACACCGAACGCGACGCGGCGAGCGATTTTTTTAGATAATCATACAGAAAACAAATGTTATAAGATGCTTTGACTTTCTGCTTACACACGATGAAGTTTACAATTGAGGCTTTCTGATGATACTGGAAAATTTGTTAGAAATGCCTTTTTGTTCAAACTGTGGGGCGCTATTTTCTGTCGCTTGCGAATTTAGCTTGAATGGGGGTAGAAAGGCCCTTTCAATCAATTTCCACTTATCATCTGAATAGCCATGCGATAACAATCCTTCTCTGAAAACAAGAGGTCAAAATGTTTCTTTTCCTTTGTTATATTCAATTTTTTGTAGAAAAATGCTCGCCGCGTTGCATCATGTGTGTATTGGCTTTTAATCTTTCATCCATATTATTTAACAAGCATGTTACATTTATTCATTCCACTCTCATCAGTGCTTTTCACTGGAAGCCTTGGTAATATATGTTGATTTGCAGTGATTTAATCTCGGATACTTACATCACATCCCTATTCTGAACCACCCATTCTATCTGCTCTGGATCTTTCCTCCTCATTTCTTTTATAGACCTTTTCAAATTTGAATCAGCAATTTACAGAAAAGTAATGTGAATCATGTCACATGACCAAAATTTGCATGTCCATAATGGATATATCTTATACTGGGGAATCTTATCGACCAGTCAAATACTGCAGTGGGGTTTCTTTGTCATCTGCATAGTTCACGCGGGGTGTGGAACTAAGTGTATGCAAAGAAATGTTTCAATTAAAGATTAATGTGAGGTGGAGTGTTTATATGCGTATTGTAATGCACGAGGCAAAGGATTTTAGGCCTAGTAGAATGGCCTGACTTTAGTGAGGGTCATTTGCAAGTGGGAAATCCTTTGAACCTTGCATTAAATATGCATATAAATATGATGCCGAAACATTAAATCTTTTTGTACAATTTCTGTGTCTGATTGTTTAAAATGCATAAAAAAAAATATAAAAAAATGAAAAACAAGAAACAATTTTTTCACTTTGTTAAAAAATTCACCTGTTGTAGAAATGGACTAAACCAAATTATTAAAGGAGCACTAGACCGAAAAGTGAGGGCATATTTTTAGGGGGCATATTTTGAGGGCATACTTTCCCCCCCCCCCTAAATAAAATGCTTATCTAGCATGCAACGCTATAGCAAATTTCTGGTTAATATGAATATTCAAGTTACCGCTGCCCCCATGTTGTCTGTGGGCTATGGAGCATGAAGTTTTTTTTTTTTGGGGTGATATATATCTGTGAAATTTTCGGTTTAGTGCTCCTTTAAGGCCGTGCAGTATGCAAATTGAATGCATGGATCTTGACAATGCAAATTGTCCATAGAAATTTTATATACTCTAATTATATGCGCTTTATAAACACGTACCCATTGTTGCTTTTCCTCAAGCACTTGCAGCTGATTGGTTGGGTAACAAGGAAAAATTCCCCCAGTTGATTGGTTTAAGTAATCACTTTTAGCTCATATCGGTTAAAAAGGTTGATTGATTGATTCAACGTTGCAGTTAACATCGTTTTTGTTTATAGGTTGCATGACCAAATTGTATTTGTTTTGAAAGCCATTTAAAAAATGTATTGTAGAAAGTACCACAAAATGATTGAATTTTTTTAGGAACTAAAAACTTGTTGGAATGTACAAGTCTCAAAAAGGGTCTGAAGAAATATCTAGCAAGGAAAGGGACTTCATTGAAGTGCATGCGTTTGTTGATTGGTGCAAAAGGAAATTTTACAATAATTTTAGACATGATAATAAAATACCTTCCTTTCTTTTTGTTTTTTGCATATTTTGTCATCATGAAGTATGAGTTGTTGAGGATGCAATAATTTGTATGTTTAACAAAAAGGAATCACATTTGAGCAGCACTGATAACACTGTGGAAACAATGAAGATTGCAGTGTTAATTTAAGTCCCTATACTGTCATGAGCCATACATTTTAATTGCAGTAATTGCTCGTTTAGCTTACAATTTCTTTTAATGAAGGACTAGGCTAAAATAACATTTTAATTCAACTTTTCAAAGAATAATAGAGCTATTCTACTACTCCAGTCATCGGCGTTGGTGTCCAGTTTGAGATTTTGTAAAGTTTTGGTTAAAGATTTTGGTTAGAGTTTTCATAATTATAAATGGTGTACATTCATGTAACTAGGCACAAGGGTAGAGGACATGGGTACTGTTCAAATGAACATGATTGGGGGTTGTGTGTGCATTTTAATTAGCTTATTTGCATAACAATGAAAATATTTGTATCTATGATATTTTTTGAATAAAAGCAGAAATGGAGATTTTGTGTACACAAATGATCATATATGTGAAGAGCATTGTCTACACTTAATGGTGAGGTGTGATGTGCATATTAAGTAGGTTATTTGCATAACAATAGACTTTCGTAGAAAATATTTAATCTGAGATAATAACTTGGTACAGTGGTAGATGGCATCGGTACTGTTCAGTCAAGCATGATTGGGGGCTGTTTGTGTGCATACTAATTTGCTTACTTGCATAACAATTAAAGTATTTGTATCTATGATATCTCTTAAATTAAAGTGGCTGTGGGGAATTTGTTTACACAAATTATATATGAAGAGCATTGTCTATGCTCAATGGTGAGGTGTAGTGTGCATATTAAGTAGCTTATTTGTTTAACAATAGACTTGTGTACAAAATATTTAACCTGAGATAGTTACTTGGTATTTGGTTTAGTGGTTGAGGGCATTGGTACTGTTCAGTTGAGCATGATTGGGGGTTGTAAGTGCATACTAATTAGCCTATTTGCATAGCAGTGAAAATATTTATATCTGTGTTATCTCTTTCAGAATTAAAGTGGTATGATTTTGCTTAAACAAATGATCATACATTATATGTGAAGAGCACTGTTCACACTTAATGGTGAGGTATAGTGTGCATGTCAATTAGGTCATTTGCATAACTATAGAATTTACTGCAAAATGTTTGACCTGAGATCAAAAATATATGACTTGTGACTTACTAACTTCCTATTTCTAGTTTTGTTATCATATTGACATTCCTGACATGAAATAGCAATCAATATGTCTGTCTTGCCATGAACAAAAAAGCAAATGAAAGTTTCCTTGCTTCTAAATAATGTTAAAGTAGGGGTTTGGGAAATATAAACAATAAGCAGAATGTGGGGTAGAAGATGACAAGATGATAAAGTAGGTGAAGGAATTGGGATGAGGGTGGGATTTTATGTCGGACAGGGTGGAATTGTATGTAGGGCAGGGTGGGGTGGGATGTTGATTAGGATGCATTGGTGTGTTAGACAGGGTGGATTGGCATGTAGAACAGGGTGGGTTGGCATGTGGAACAGGATGGGTTGGCATGTGGAACAGGGTGGGTTGGCATGTGAAACAGGGTAGGTCGACATGTGGGACAAAGTGAAGTGGCATGTGGTGGGGTGTCATCTGGATTTCAGTTGTGATGGCATGTGGGTCATACAAGTGGTGGAATGACATACAGTATCTGGCTTTCAGGTGTGATTGCATGGAGTATAGGTGTGGGATGACATTTCGGACCGGTTGGGATGGAATGTGGGACAGTCTGGAATATGCATTATTAGCGGTGAGGGGATTTGTATCATTTCCAATGCCTAGTTTGTCATACTTTAAGCAATATTGTTTCACATAATTTTGCTTTAATGTTATTGTACATTTTTCATGCTGCTTGACTTTGCTTGACACACATATTTTTTTTAATTGGAAGGTGTATTACAATCCAGGATGTAGTTCTAAGAATGTGTAAGGGTTAGGGGAGGGTACAGGTTGGAAAGGGGGCTTAATGACATTCTTTTATTGACATGTCAAGTGTATTTTCTTTGTTGTTCAATTGTTAGAACTAAAAGAGGTGTTGTAGTTATAAAGACTGCTAGCTTTTACATGTTTTCTGAGTTAAACTTAATGACGTAACCTTGAGCTTTTTTTTTTTGTCTTAAAATATCTGGGAAAACTTGAGATATTTTGAAGCTTGTAGTGAAATGTTGTGAAAATTAACAAAGCAAATGAAAATATAAGTGCATTTTTTAAAGCGCAAGTTATTTGAAATGAACTGCCCCTGCTACGCTATTTCTGTATATACTCCCTCAATAAGCCCATTCTCTATACCAATTTTGAATAGCGCGAGCATACTGTCCTTCCGACTGTATTTGTACTACAAGGATTAGCTTGCTATTTTTTGGGTTGTCACACCTCTTATAGATTAAATGATGTGAACTGTCTTTTTGAAGATACTAGTTTGCATAATCATTATCAATAACCATTAAAGAATTACTGAGCACCATTTTGATTTTGTCTTTCCCTATAGAAGAACCCATGTTTTATATTCTTTATTACTGATTCCTCAGAGCACGCTGGATTTTATTTCATTAAGTTTCTGTTATGGTCTCAATGTTTAGTGCATCTTGGCTGCCTTTTGCTCACCATTTGTCTTATCTTTTGAGTGCCACCATGTTGTAAGGAATATGTGTGTGTAAGGCAGGATATTCACTCACTGCTTCCTTCTCAATTGAAGATTGAGGCCTTTAGCACAGAGATGCATACCTTGTGCCATTTCACTGTCTTACTTTCAACTCTCCAATCCAAGCATCTCTCTCTCCTCTACCATTCACCTCCATGGTGACTTTAGCTTGCCTTGTTTTCTTCGCCCATCTGGTGTCAAGATTAGAGCTACCATTGAATTATTGGTGGCATCTCTCCCTAAAATATGTCCAATTTCCTTCCATCTTCTCTCACAAATTGTTGTGCATGTCGGTACCATCTTAGTCTTTCTAAAGACTTAGATAAATGTATTAGACTAGTGCAAAATGTAAGCTGGCACTCTTTAGATGAATATGTTCAGTGAATTTTTTCAAATATTCATGGACTTGTTTTGCCTCATGTATTGATAACATTTGACTGTTTTAACTACTTGGTATAAGTAATTGTGTTGGATAACTATTGTATCTCTTCACTTGGGTCAAAAAGATGTGATGAATATTTTAGAGTCTCATAAAAAAAAAAATGTGTTCTCACTTAAGGAATATTCCCATGGTTTTTTGTAAAATTTTATTTGAAAGAGCATACTTTTAGAGCCAATTTGGTACAAAAATCAGGTTGATATCATATTCCATTCAGGAGATTTCTCAGTTACATTTAACAGTTTTAGTACAGTATGATGAATGTGTTTGATGATGTCATAGAGGCAATTCCATTGCAAATGTTTATGTAGTTCATTAATGTTAATTGGTTGTTTCTGTATGATTAGAAACAATATTCCAAAAGTATTGAAGTAGGGTATATTTGCCAACCTTACTTTCATCAATTTATTTTTCTAGCAGGTTTTACTAATTAAAAAGGATGATAGACTTAAATGAAATACATAAACTTTGTGAGAGAATATGTTGCTGTGATGTCATACTGAGCCTTTTCCTGTTCGTTTATTGGCATTCTTTGTGACCCTTAAAATTTGAATATCTCCTGGTAGGAATAACATATCAACATGATTTTTGTACTAAATTGTTTCTAAAAAATTTCTTTTCCCTATGAAAAGGTTACAAAAAAACATAGGAATATTCCTTTCATGTCCAGCACCCTTAAAACACTTGTCACCTGGGTCAAAGTTTCATGAATGAAAGTTTGAGTGATTGAGTGATGTTGTTTTTACCCTTGTAATTTAGGCATTTTACATTTATTATTCATTCTTACACATACAAATTCCCTTGGTGTGAAAACTTGTGAATCCTGTTATTAATAACTGTTATCGTAGGAATACAATCACTTTAATAGATACAAGGAACTTAAATACATTTGAAATGTGGTTTCTTATTTTAAAACACTTTTTATACTTGTTGGATTGTGATTTTATAAATAACAGTAATATCTCAAAAGCTACATATTTAGTCTGCCTCTCACCCCATCTACCTACATTTACCCTTTATTTGCACCCTTGCACTTCCTCTCTTGATCCGAGCTGCCTGGCTATTAGCCCCTGTACCTTTCTCAGGTTCCTCCTATTTTCTTTTCTTTCTACCTCTGAAATGATCTAACCTCTCAGGCACAAATTGACCTTTGTTGTCAGGTACCATTAAGCCCCCATCAAACAAAGCAACAAAAGATTTTGATTTAAGAAAAAAGAAAGTTTTTAACATAGGAACTCAAGAGGCTCATTTATGAAAGGAGACACTCTTTTTTTTTTTTTGTCAAAATAATTAACCTGTGACCTAAGTCTCTTACGTATGACTTCTGCATATTGCTTCTAATCTGCACTCACATCTCTTCTGGTATTTACATAGGGATGTTTTTCAGAACAGTAAACCACGGAAAAAATTGAAAGGAATTGATTCCTTTCATGTAATATTCGTAGGTTTCCATTTTATTTTTATAATTTCTGATCTTGTATTTTATTAGGCTAGTGTTTAACTTGTAAAGTGAAAACAATGTTTGAACTGAAAAGGGGAATGCTTCTTAATGGTATACTTATATTCAGAAATTTCAATCTAGGTCTTCTGATATTCTCATTGCTGCATATTATTGATCGAATGAAAAGTGCCTCAGGTTATAGTACATGTATATTTCATTGCAAGATAAGTCAAATGTCAATTGTTAATATGCAGTCTTTAAAGATATTCCAATTCTACTGCTAATATATTCTTGTCCAAAACAGGAAATATATATGTTTTTTAGCAAAGTTCAAATTTCTTACAATGTTTTTGCATCCCATGAAAGATTTCATAGATTTCATAACATCTCTTAGCTTGCAGGGAAGAATATCAAGTAGGTTAGACATGCTTGAGTTAAGTGCCCATGTAAACACATAAAAATATCATTACCTAAATATCCTTAACTCAGGTGAAATGCTCCATGAACAAACATCCTTACAGTTTGAAAATGAAATTGGATTAGATGCAAAAATAGGTTGTGAGAATATTGAGATTGCATTTTCTGTCTTGTGATTTGATTTGAGATGCAATTACCTTTTGGCATAGAAAATTGCAGCAGTCTCTTAGGATAGCAACATGTGTTGTTACATGTGAAGGTGGTGGCTGGAAGTTATGAGGAGTTTAATACATGTTAGAGAGTATATGTGATCCTTGCCACTGTGATATGTGCTTGATGCCACTGTGATATGTGTTTAATGCCTCTGTTGATATATGCTTGATGTCTATGATGTGCTTGATGCCACTGTGATATATGCTTGATGCATCTGTGATATATGCTTGATGCCTTTGTGATATGTTCTTGATGCCTCTGTGATGTGTGCTTGATGCCTCTGGGATATATGCTTGATGCTTACATCATGATGAAATGGTCATCTTGTATTATAACTAAAGGATCTATTTTGGAGTTTGAATGAAGACTAAAATCACATCACATAAGTTCCAGGAAGAAAATGTGTTTTCCATTTCAAGTTGTAAATTTCTGTAAAAATCAAGCTTGAGAGTCTTGGTATGTGATCCACCGTTATATGTCCTTGATGACTGCAGTCACTTCACCTAAGTTTTAGGAAGAAGTTACTGTTTCCATGTCAAGTTGTAAATTTTATTGATTTTTTAATTTCTTTGTTGCCAGAAAGTTCTATTATCTTGTATTGTAACAGAAGGATTGATATTGATAACTGAAATTACACATTTCAGGAAGGAGTTTTTCTTTATTTCAAGTCACAAATTTCATTGTATTTTCTAGCAAGAGGGATTATCGTATGATGAGAATATTTTCAGCAGTTTTCGCTTCATATGTTTCTCAAATTTGAGTTGGAGAATTAATGGATACTAGATTTATTCCAGCTTTAAATAATGTATCTTATATCATTTCTATGTTTAAAAGAGAGATGTTATGGGCATATTGACTACTTTTTAGTTCAATTTTGTTTATGTTCTACTAACAGTGTCATCCCCTGCCAAGATTACAACGCTTCAATGTCCTTCCCCTACCTCTCTTCCGGCAATCATGGCATCGCCCGCAAATCCAGAATTGTCATACACTTCCACGACCAGCCCCTCTGAGGTAAGAAAGGCAGCGCCATCTCCTTGCATTTGTTATTTTTGTAGCTTTTTAAATATGTGAAAAGTTTATACTCGTCTTTGTTTCACCCTATGTAAATGTAGGAAATGAAATAAGAAAACAAACTCATGTCAGATTTCAAGTAATTAAAGAATGGATATAGCTATTTAGTATACAAGTTATGCGCTTTAATTAACATATCCCACTTTCATCTTCTGATATTCTGGAAATGAAAAGTGTTTAGACATATGATAAAAGTGATTAAACAGGCGATGATGTGATGAACTATTTCAGATCTCATGTTTTGGAAGGAAAGCAGCCCATTGTTTATTTTGATTAAAGATGAACAAGTTCTTGTGATCTGAATATTTTGTAATTAAAGTAGTTTACTACAGTTAGAAAATTAGCAATAACCATGTACACAGCTACATGTTTATTTGGCCTTGTATCACTGATGTATACCACCAAGGGAGTGTACAATTCCTTTGGGTCTCATGATTTACAGCTTGGCTCATATTAGGTTTGCTTTGCAGCTTTGAAGTAAAATGCGACAAGGAGATCAAAATTGCCAGTGATAAAAATGTCTTTCCAACATTTTTATGGGATTCTGAACACCACTGCATCATCATCAATGATCAGAACTTAGTTGAACTGCAAATATTTAATGATTTGCATACATGATGTTTTATTTCTATGCAGCCGCTGAACATGCCATTTGTAAGTGCCGGTATTTCAAGAAGAACACGCACATATTCTGACTTGACTGATGACAGCTGCGGATCTGGCAGTGACAGCAATTCTTTCCGGAGAAGCGTGAGTGTGAGCCGCTTGACCGATCAGAACTCCTTGAGGACAGCATTTGAAACATTAGCTCGCACACCATCAGCAAGCTTGGAGGGTTTGCCAGGTAAATGAACATTTATTGATTGTAAACAATAGTGTATTGAGATCTGATTATATGTTTGAATAAGTAGTATAGAATTTAATAGTTTGAATAATCAATCTTAACTATGCAAAATGTGGCACATTGATTTCAAATTGTTTTTGTTAGATTCAATTCTTAGAGGTTTAATGTTACAAAATTTGTTCAAATGAACTATTATTAAGACAAGTCTAAGAGAAAAGATCAGTTTAACAAGTAATTTGTTGCAAATGTGTTGCGTGCTCAGTTAATAATACACATTTCTCTTTACCCGTCAATGATTTCGTGTAATGTTGAGAGGAGCTTAGAGCTTATGAAGTTATGGCATTTGTAGCACAGAGAACAAATGTTGAAGTGGAACAATTATGCAAGTCTAAATTTAATGAAAAACCTCCGTGGCATCAGCTTGGCATGTTTAGAGGTCCCAGGTTTAATCCTTGGTGGGTGTTTCATAACCAGTGCCTCAGAACTGCTTTATCAAATGGCACGGACATCTCTAAATAACCTTAGCTGCTTAGAAACAGATGTAATATAATTCAACTATCTACTTGCATTTATAGATGATACTGTATCTTGATTTGTGTGACACAGGTTCCATTTTATCTTCTCTGATTCATAGGTTCCTGTCTTGCCACTACACCACCAACATTCCCAACATTCTACATTGGTGGTTCAGGTTGTCCATCAAGGAGCCAATCAAGGCGAAGCTCCAGTTTCCTGGATGGGTCACCATCAAGTCAAGGGTCAATAACCTTTGCAGCCTCTCCCCCAAACATGGAAGGACCAATAGCATTCATTGCTCCTGAGCTACCAGAGGAAACTTTGATGGCAGTGAGTGATTTCTTATTTATCAAAATATGTTATAAACCATGAAAATAACAAAAAGTTTGATCAAAGTTGGGTTAAGAATTGATCAGTTTACAATATTTTGAATTTCAAGGCCTTATTATAATAAGTTATGCAAATTTTATTTGAATTTTTTTGACATCACAAATAAAACCTGTGAATTTCCTTATTTTAACTTAACTGTTTTTTTTAAACCCTTCCCCAATGTTTTTTGTATTGTAAGCAGTTAATTATGACTAAGGGATTTATGAATCACCATCATACCTTTAATTTTGCAGGAAAGAAAACAATTGCAGGAGAAAGCAGTCTGATAATTTTCTGTGACTGAAATTTAGGATAGATATTTATATAGATTTTGAGTTGTCTTCTCTTTCATATATCACAACTTTTGCATACATCATATAGTTTGCAAACCTTGATTAGTCATAAATTGGAACTACATCTGTTTTTGTTGAATTAAAAGACCATGAAGTCATAGACTATGAAGTCATGTAGCTGGTTTGTTCAAATGTTACAATAAAATTCCATGGCTTCTAATTTCAATACTTAAAATATTGAAGGTGAAACACAAAACAGTATTTTGTAAAAACATTGGAATTTTTAAAATGACTGTTTTGCGCCTAAAAACCTAGTATTTTCTATTTTCTGATATTTTGAAAATGGTGTGGTTAATCATATAAAAAAAGTGGATAATATTTAGTCATGAGAATAATGAAAGTATTTTTCTGAGTTTTAAGTTTGAAATATGTAAAATTGCATAAGGCTTTAATGTTTAGATAGCAAAGGATAATGGGAAATATTACAAAATGGCAGCCTTCATGTAACAAAATGGTCCTAAATTTAGGTACATTTGGGTTTGTAATATAGGGCATGCTAAAATGGCAACAATCTTTCAATGGATTGGTGTTGAAGTTGGTTGGCATGTGTCATTAATTAACTATGAAATTATGTGCCAGTAAATTTATATTTATATCTTATTATTCAAAAGCCGGAGCACACAGAGACTGTGGAGAGACTAAACATCATGTATGGTATAGTGGAGGCTATCATCGAGTTAGCCAAGTCAAGGAAAGAGCCGCTATCCGAGTCTGTCTATCTCAAGGATGTGACCGGTATAGCAGGTGCTAGTCAGATATGCTTTGTTAGTGAAAGCCAAAGGTGCGTATGAAGATCCATGAATTTCTCTTTTTTTCAATCATTGCTGTTGTGGTGCCGTTACACCTCACCAAACAAACTTGAATTTTTTTAGATCATAATCACCTATAATCACTATTTAATTCATGACAGTTGTTTATGTGTCACAAAGCTACATAAAGCTTTAACTCTTTTGATGGGAATATTAAACTAGTGAAAATTAACTGGTGATCGTTAATTTTATCTAACTATTTGTACATTGAGACATTTTGATAGACAGTAGTGGTAGTGATACATAGTTATATGGTAAAAGAGAGCTACTCACACAGACAAAATTGTTGGAGACACTTTACAGACTTTTCGCGTTATGTTTAGATACTCTGTTGATCAAGATACAAGTTTCATTCACCAGTTGAAACTTGTCTCCTACTATTAAAATTATCATGTGATTAATGATATGTGAGTGGCATTTGTTGATAGTTTTCACCAACATCGAATAGGAGAACAAGATGTCCTAATAAGTGTTTTACCAAAACTGATCATTCCATCTAAATAGTTATTGTAACCATTTGTGAGTATTTTCTCAACATGTGTCTCCTACAAAGACCTATAACCAGATCTGGCATTCAAAGTAAGTTCTTGTCCCATCTTACTTGTTGATGCTCCACCTTCTCAAAGAGCTGTCATCAACTAAATATTTATCTCTGTTTAAAAAGATTGACGACTTTACCATCTTCTATTCCTCTCCCCTAGCTTTCCTCTTGTCGAAAATAGACTCCAATTCAGCCTCAATCAGCTGCAAATCTGGTGCAACAACAACAGTTTTAAATTCTCCAAAGACAAGACAGTCTGCTTGCACTTCTATAATTTCAACAATCTGAACCTGAACCTTGTGCTCAATGGCAATCGCATCCCTAAAGTTGAAGACACAAAGTTCCTGGGTTTAACTCTAGATCCCAAGCTCTCCTACAAGCAACACATCACCAACCTGAAACTGAAATGCAACAGCTCCCCGCCTCCTCTCCAACACCACTTGGGGTGCGAATTGCCATGCTTTCCTCAAATTCTTCAGGCTCACCATTCGTGCCAAGCTTGACTGCGGCAATATTGTCTACTGTGTTGCTCACAACTCTTACCTCAACCACATCGACACTATCCAAAATAAAGCCTTCAGGTTTTGTCTAGGTGCCTACAGGACCTCCTTAATCACCAGCCTTCATGTTAAAGCCATCGAACCCCCCTTTCTACTTAGATATAGAAAGCTTAGCCTCTCCTATGCTTTTAAAGTCCTCACCAACACCCAGAACCCTGTTTACAAGCTCATTAGGTACCCCAATTTCTCCACCCTCTTTGATAGAAGTAAAACCCTATCCCCTCCCTTTAGCTTACGCATTAAATTAAAGCTCCTCCATCTAGACATCAAGCCCGCCACTCTCGGCACCTTCTGCTGGCCTACTTTTCCTCCTTGGGCCACCCCCATCCCTCATCCCTTCTATCCACCGGGCCTCTCCACTCATCACAAAACCCAAACCCACCTTAACCTCTTCATCAATCTCCACAACCAAATCAAAGACCAACTCTCAAACTACACCTCCATCTATACTGATGGCTCCAAGGAAGGCAACAAGACAGCTGCTGCCGTCATCCAAGACATAACCCTCAGTAGCAGACTTTTCAACTATTCGTCCATCTTTTCAGCCGAGGCAAAGGCCATCCTCTTGCCCTCAACTAATGAAGCCACAAAGCTTGCCCTCAACCTGCCCCCTACCCCTTTTCCTAAAACCCTTTTGACATCAAACGCTTATTGCTTCCCTTGTTGGTGACCACTGGCAAACCTCAAGGGAATCCCAAATTGATAACAAACTCCACGTCATCCAGCCCACCATTCCGATGAAACCCACCATCAACAACCTTTCTCGTGTTGACAACGTTCATATTACTCGTCCTAAAAAAGGTCACACCCACCACACTCACTCCCACCTCCTTATTGGCTTCCCCCAATCCTTCTGCAATAATTGCCATTGCATCCTCACAGTCCATCAAGTTCTCCTTGTTTGCCCCTTGTACATCCTTCCCAGAGTTTTCCTCGCTTCCCACAACTGAATTGCTAAGTTCTTCCAAAAAAACCCTCTGGATAAGATTATCTCCTTCCTTCATCATGCTTTCCTTTACAACCATATTTGATTCTCCTCTTTCACTCACTCTCTACTTGTTTTTTTTTGCACCCATGCACCTCCTCTCTCGTCCCCAGCCTTCTGATTTTTTGTTCTTGTATTTTGCTCATTCTCCATCTGTTTGCTTTCCTTCCTACCTCTAAATGATCCAACCTCTCAGGCACAATTTGACTCTCTTTGTTGTGGTGCTGTTAAGCCCACATCAAACAAAAATTAAAAGATTTGGTTTATATTTCTTCCATTTGAGCAATAATTTCAGAATAAATTTTACTTAAATAAATATACAATATAGCATATAAATGATTAACTTTTGTTTTGTTATTGATTTGAATAGGAGATACATTTAAAAAATGATTGACATCTTTTGATTATGTTTTGTGTATCATCTGTTTTTCATGCTTGATGCAGAGAATGGAGCATCTGGACATGGTAACATTTTGTGACAAAATTTTATTGTCCAAAAATCAGTTTAAAAAAAATTAGTGACAAAAAAAAGTTGACAAAATGAACAGATGATTAAAATTTGTCTGACATTTTGTGACATGTTTTACCCTTTCACTCACACTCATTGGTAATTAAATATTGCATTTTAGTGGTGGATGCCATTTTTTATGAAACAGACATAATAAATGATCCTTTCTATGAGTATCACCTGTCAACTTAGTAATGATGTGTGAATCTATGCCAATCAAATGTGACAAAGGCAAAACTGATGTGACATTTTGTGCAAAAGGTGCCAAAAATTATGAACTTTTGAGACATTTATGTGACAAATTTGAAATTTCATGACATAACATTTTGTGACAAGCCATCAATCATCACTACATTCTCTGTTGATGTTTTCCCTAGTTAATCCCTATCCCTAAATTATGATTTACCTTTAAAAGAATCTAAAGAATACTTAAAACACCAGTTATGTTGATTCAATTTATTACTTTTATTCCTTCCTTTAAACTTGGATCTGTTAATCCCTATTTTCAGACATGCTGAACAGATGGTGCTGTATTCAAGAGCAATGGAGTTGTTAACTGCTGCCCTCAATCTTGCCAAAGATGAGCTCATGAAGGAAAGTCTGAAGAATTCTAAAGCTGTGAGGAAAAGTAAGTGACCTCTTGACTTCTCCTTTGAGGTCGAAAGAAAGTTCAATTGTTTTCAAAGTCACGTTTCACCTGAAAATAAGCAAGGCAGGATCTGTTGGGTATAGTTCAGAAACTTGGGCTTTGAAAGACAGGATATGTTGGGTATAGTTCAGAAACTTGGGCTTTAAAAGACAGGATATGTTGGGTATAGTTCAGAAACTTGGGCTTTGAAAGACAGGATATGTTGGGTATAGTTCAGGATATGTTGGGTATAGTTCAGAAGCTTGGGCTTTGAAATACAGGATATGTTGGGTATAGTTGGGCTTTGAAAGAAATATTGGGTATAGTTCTTTTTAAAAGACAGGATATGTTGGGTATAGTTCAGAAGCTTGGGCTTTAAAAGGCAGGATATGTTGGGTATAGATCAGAAACTTGGGCTTTGAAAGACAGGATATGTTGGGTATAGATCAGAAACTTGGGCTTTGAAAGACAGGATATGTTGGTTATAGTTCAGAAACTTGGGCTTTGAAAGACAGGATATGTTGGTTATAGTTCAGAAACTTGGGCTTTGAAAGACAGGATATAGTTCATTGGACTTTGAAAGACAGGATATAGTTCAGAAACTTGGGCTTTGAAAGACAGGATATGTTGGGTATAGTTCAGAAATTTGGGCTTTGAAAGGCAGGATATGTTGGGTTATAGTTCAGAAACTTGGACTTTGAAAGACAGGATGTGTTGGTTATAGTTCAGAAACTTGGACTTTGAAAGGCTAATTAAAGGAACTGGTGGCCAAAAAGAAATAGCATACTTTTCTTGAGTCTCAGAAATGTTTAAATACATTTTATGTGCATTGGATGGTAATGAAAAGCTTTGATATTAATGTTCTAATAAATTGATCATACTTATTTCTTCAGACAATAATTACATTTCTGGGAGTTTTAGGTTAAGGTATATGCAATTTTTGTCCTATTGACCGTAACAATAGTGCACCTATGGATTTGTATTTTGGGTGAGCCCCATAACTTGTAATATAAGAAATGCAAAACAGCTGAATTTCTTCATTATATTCTGTATATTTCTCTCACCACTCTATCTTTCTCTTTCATTTTACCCTCATTTGCTAGATTTGAGTTAAGACCTCTCTAGCACTATCAACAAACAACATCAACCTTAACCTTTGTTATAATTAAAACATTAATAATGATGAGACTCTTCTTCAGTTTCCTGTTGATTTCAAGCAGGGCCTTGTGGAGACAAATTTTCACTAAAGTCACCTGCTTTGTTTCAGAGTATTACAGAAAGTAATTCAAATGACAATGGAAAATAATGAGTTATCACAGATTTGCTGGTAATTGAAAGTTGCCAATTTTATGTAGAATATTTTGTTATACTCTTAGTTTTGTTTAAAAATATGCTTATTTTTTTGACTTTTGATACAAAAAGATTGAGATTTTTAGTGGAACAATCTGTGAAGAAAAAATTAACCCTTAAACACCTGAGCCTCCCATTTAGATACTGCATTTTTGGAATTTTTTTAGAGAATGCTTATTTTCCACATTTTCCTTTTTCTTTGCCATCATTACAAGTGTGTTAACTGAAAGGTAATACTTTGATCTAATTTAATCTGAATTATGCAAATTAGCTCATTTAATATGCATACCCAGTGTACAAAACTGCCTAACTTTGTGTTTATGTACTTTCTTGTGGTAAGCAGTTGTGGCATTTTTGATAGAATTTATGAAATGTTGATATTTATTTTCAATGATACCACTCACGATTGGATTTGGAAATAGGAACAATTAGAATATGCAAATTGGTTCATAATGTCACATTTTGACCTATAACATGACCTATTATTATCAATTTTTACAATATTTTGGGAAAGCTATAACCAGAAAATGAAGTTTTCTTGTTTATAGGCTCCTAATAATCAATTGTATGATATATATAGTATATAAGGTTGTATGTTATATTTTGCATACTAATTAATATGTAAATTACCTCAAAATAAGGAATTAAATAAGGTATGAGAATGATTTCATGGTTTGGAAAATGCAAATAACATCCTAACTATTACTCATTTCTTATAAAAAGTTTCATGACCCAGATAAAGTTTTCATTCTAAAACATATTTATATTCTCACCCAATATGATTAATTTATTTGTAAAATAAGTAAAATATACTCTATTATCTACTGTAGAAATGTATGAAATGGTATGTATGGTCATAATTTTGTGCAACAGGTATTTACACATATTAGTCAACAGGCCTGAAAAGAATTAAAAACGTACTGATTGACCTTTACTTGAGATGCCTCCTTCCATGTTCCCCTCTTTCAGGCTTTCTTATCATATATCCTACATACAGAGCTTCAATTACATTTTTTACACGTTTATTTTAGTAAAAAAATGTCATTCTGTAACTTTATTCTGTCAACCAAAATCTTCCTAAAGTTGCATATCTTCAGAAAGTTGCAATGGTATTTTCTTTTTTTGTAAGGGGGCAATGCAGCTTTCATGTAACTCATTTGAAAGCTGGCTTCAAGGTCTATAAAGATGGTGGAAAAATATTCCGTTCTGATTTTCCATTCAGTAGATATTTTTTTGAAAATGTTAAAAAATGGTAAATAACAGTATAAAATGCTCAAAAATTTCAAATTTGAGATAGGTTTTGGCAAAATTTGATTAGAATTACAGTATTTGATATTCATGAATGACTTTGCCAAAATAATGTTAACACTTTTTTTTAAGTTCATTCTGAATTATTATAACTTTTTGGGAAATTTTGGTGAAAATTACTCATGTTTGGCTCTAATTTACTCTGAAAATCTATAAAAAAAAAAACCCTCAAAAATGGTTAGAATATGAAAGAATCAAAGAAGTTCCTTTAAATGATATCTACAAATTGCCTCCGTATCAGTTTGGTATAGTCCCGAAATTATCTTTCGAAAAATTGGAGTCCCAAATTGACATAAATCATGTTGATCCAACCTTTAAGAGTTAAGATTAATGGTTTAGTTAGAATAGATTTGTCAAAAAAGATAATTCTTCATCACAAATTGGTAATTGACCAGATTTAAGGTGGAATATTTAGCCATATTTATAGTATTGTTTAATGTTGGCTCTCAGTCTTTTTAGACATGTAAGAGTTCACATGACTCACATGTGCATCAACAAGGAATTAGGAGACCCAGGGATTGGGGATTGGGATTGAAAAGTCAGTGCTTGTCCCAAAATTATTTCCTGAACTTTTCATTTCTCAGTTTTGGCTCAGCTTCACTCTCTGTATAGATCTTGCTTTGACCAGTGCAGCATGCTGCATTCCAGGACTCTGATCCAGTCCAGCACCGAGTCTGCTCCATCAGGGATCACTGCTGACCGTCTCATGTATGTTCATGCCTTGGAACTCTGTCAGTCCTCAGGGTTTGAGGAAATGTGCGGAAATCTTGAAGAAGTAAGTTGTCTTGCTCTTATTGGTCAGTGAAGTTGTTCCACTCTTTTGGTCAGTGAAGTTGTTTCTGCAACTTCTCTGGATACCTGTAGAGTTGATTTAAAACTTTATGCTCAGTTGCATGATGGCCTCTTTGCATGATGGCCTCTTTGCATGATGGCCTCTTTGCATGATAGCCTCTTTGCATGATGGCCTCTTTGCATGATGGCCTCTTGGCATGATGGCCTCTTTGCATGATGGCCTCTTTGCATGATGGCCTCTTTGCATGATGGCCTCTTGGCATGATGGCCTCTTTGCATGATGGCCTCTTTGCATGATGGCCTCTTTGCATGATAGCCTCTTGGCATGATGGCCTCTTTGCATGATGGCCTCTTTGCACGATGGCCTCTTTGCACGATGGCCTTTTTGCGATGGCCTCTTTTGCACGATGGCCTCTTTGCACGATGGCCTCTTTGCACGATGGCCTCTTTGCACGATGGCCTCTTTGCACGATGGCCTCTTTGCCGCGAT
Source organism: Chiridota heheva (assembly GCA_020152595.1). Lineage (NCBI taxonomy): Eukaryota > Metazoa > Echinodermata > Holothuroidea > Apodida > Chiridotidae > Chiridota > Chiridota heheva. The sequence goes on along the minus strand of JAIGNY010002993.1, from coordinate 353,115 downwards.
GGCCTCTTTGCATGATGGCCTCTTTGCATGATGGCCTCTTTGCATGATGGCCTCTTTGCATGATGGCCTCTTTGCACGATGGCCTCTTTGCACGATGGCCTCTTTGCACGATGGCCTTTTTGCACGATGGCCTCTTTGCACGATGGCCTCTTTGCACGATGGCCTCTTTGCACGATGGCCTCTTTGCACGATGGCCTCTTTGCACGATGGCCTCTTTGCACGATGGCCTCTGTGCACGATGGCCTCTTTGCACGATGGCCTCTCTGCACGATGGCCTCTCTGCACGATGGCCTCTCTGCACGATGGCCTCTCTGCACGATGGCCTCTCTGTACGATTGCCTCTCTGCACGATGGCCTCTCTGCCTCTTTGCACGATGGCTTTTTGCACGATGGCCTCTTTGCACGATGGCCTCTTTGCACGATGGTTTCTTTGCACGATGGCCTCTTTGCACAATGGCCTCTTTGCACGATGGCCTTTTTGCACGATGGCCTCTTTGCACGATGGCCTCTGTGCACGATGGCCTCTTTGCACGATGGCCTCTTTGCACGATGGCCTCTTTGCATGATGATCTCTTTAGGATATTTAAGGGTCTTTTTGTCTTAACACTATCCCATTTTATAGTGGATGTGATATTTCAAACATGTTAATGGGATTGATTGGTTCCTAATATATCAACACACAAAGGTAATCTAAGGAACATAGAATTTTCGGTAAAAAGGAGTGGACAACATATTTGGCAAATCATACAATCTGTTGACGATGAAGGATTCCATTTTTGGCAAGGACTTAACTTTTTGGACAAAATTTAAATACTAAAATATAAATATCAATATTTGAATGCTTAAGTATTAAAAATTGCATCTGTTTGTTCAGGATAGTATTCAGTGTAATCCTACTTGATAATATTGCATTTTGACAGAATGAATATTATTAAGAAGCAGGTGTGAATGCTTATACATTTTGTATGCTTCACTTTAAATTTTGTCATCAACAACATATTCAATTATATGTCATACACAGATGAATCATGGTTTGTACATATGTTCTAATTTTGTGGTAGAAATATCATGAATATTAATGAGTAGGCAGGGCTTACTGAAAAATTCTTAAAAATGGATAAATTAGGAACCATTTTTACATCATACTTGCTTGTATAATGTTTTTAATTATGGTGCAAATTGTCAACATTTTTATTGATCTGCATGGTGGCTGTGGCTTATGAATAAATATCATGAAATAAATATTTCATGTTATGCAATAACAAATTGATACAAATTTAATACAAATAGTTACAAATTTTGCAAATCAATCAGCTTATGAAAAAGCATTGAAACCACAAAACCTTTTAGTTCTGGTTGAATGAAAGTAGAAAAATAGCACTTATAGTTTTGAGTTATTGCTGATCTTAGTTTGATAAGTTTCTAATTTATGCTAAATTTGTGATGTATAACTGGGCAGACATCTCAAAATTTGTATCAATATTTCTTTTTGCAGTGCATATCAAGGTATCATACTGCCCAGATGTTACTTCATGGCCTTTGTTTGCAGGCGAAGGCACTAAAAGACAGGGAGCAGTTACTGAAATGTAAGTTGCTTGATTGGGAATTCATGGGATTATTGGTCACTCGCTTAATCATCTTCACTCCTAGTGGAGCATTAGGCACCGACAAAGCTTCTCCATTCCTACCTTTCCTGGGTGAGCTACTTAATCATCCTCACTCCTAGTGGAGCATTAGGCACTGACAAAGCTTCTCCATTCCTACCTTTCCTGGGGGAGCCACTCAATCCTCTTCACTCCTAGTGGAGCATTAGGCACTGACAAAGCTTCTCCATTCCTACCTATCCTGGGTGAGCTACTTAATCATCTTCACTCCTAGTGGAGCATTAGGCACTGACAAAGCTTCTCCATTCCTAACTATCCTGGCTGAGCCACTCAATCCTCTTCACTCCTAGTGGAGCATTAGGCACTGACAAAGCTTCTCCATTCCGACCTATCCTGGCTGAGCCACTCAATCCTTTTTACTCCTAGTGGAGCATTAGGCACTGACAAAGCTTCTCCATTCCTACCTATCCTGGGTGAGCTACTTAATCATCTTCACTCCTAGTGGAGCATTAGGCACTGACAAAGCTTCTCCATTCCTGACCTATCCTGGGTGAGCCACTCAATCCTTTTCACTCCTAGTGGAGCATTAGGCACTGACAAAGCTTCTCCATTCCGACCTATCCTGGGTGAGCCACCACAATTCATGTGTAGTCTTCCCCATGGCTTTCATTTCTCCCAACAACTACTTGGTAATACATGAAAAAGCATTGTTCTGTTGGTGCTTGGTATTTGTTGATCTTGGCGAGTATTTCAGCAATTTTTGATCTTTAGATCTACTTGACACTATATCTAACTAAGAAGCATTGAATTCTACCTGCTTCTGTTTCATGGTCGTAGACCTAAGTGATAACAAATCTGTTTCAAAATAAGCATTTAATATTGTGTAATTTTTATCAAAAGTGATTTCTTATTTGATGTCAATCCTGTTTCTGAGACATTGCATGATCATAATAATAACAATTATATTCAATTCCTATGCAGTGCTTTTCTATTCAAGCTTGATCTTGCTCTAATGGGTATGTTTTTCTTACAAACTGCATTCCACATGTTAAAGGATTAGTTCAGAGGTCAGGGCAAATCCATCTTATATGAAAGAGGACTTTAAAAGAATGAAACTAGTGAAGAAAGCATTGAAAAATCTTATTCCATTAAGGAGATATTTAACTTTAAAGTTTGGTATCATTTGTGTAGAAATGCCTGAAATCAGACTAGTTTTAGCACCACATACTCAGATTCTTCAAATTCTTTACGTTTTTTGTCATACAATGTTGTGGGTTATAAAACATTGGATGTGTCAGGAAAGCAGTAAAAGAGAATCTAGTAAGGGTAATTCTAATTAACCACCTGAAGAAAGTTAGAGGGAAAAGACAAAACAGTCTTTACAAGGTGGTTTTTCAATTGGTGTTGTAAGGTATGTACTATTTTGTAAAGAGATAAATTACTTAAATTCATTGAGTGAAGCAATCCTCAAATTACTATTCTCTGTTTACCAAATATATTAGTTTTAGATCAAAGCAAAAAACACTATTTATAACTCAGACCCACTTAGGCATTTATAGAGTGGTCAAAGCTTAAATAAACATTGAAAATATCTTATTCTCTGATAAACAGTACTTTAAAACTCAAACATTTCATAATTGTCCAAGGAAATACATTGTTGTCCTTGAAACGTGTATCTACCTCTCCAATTATTTAAACAACCTTTGACCTGTCCTATTGTCAACCAAGAGTTGGCGTTGACATATCTGTGGCATTCTTTACCAACAGATAGAAGTCTGTCATTTGACAATAGGTCAAAGGCCTTCTGAGATAACAACTTCATATGTGGGGTGCATGCTACTCTCAGCAAACAGTACTATTTTGATGGTGTGTTAGCTTTATTTTACGCTCACACCCACAAGACCTTTGAAATTAAACAAAACCTGCGGAATTTGGTCCGGTCCAGGTTCACATTTCATTGACATTAGCTACAACAAAGAGATAATGAAAATGTACAGTGGGTGATGTGTCAAATAAGATAGTGTATAATAGAAGTGTTGATGTGCTTCTACTCTTTGTTGTAGGATAGGAAACTGCTTTGGGAGAAATTCTGAATATGTCACAAGACATGAACGTTCACATGAAATTCACAGGAAAATTCCTTTAAAGAAAAAAAAAAAAAATGCTGAAAAACCATTTTGATATCTTATTGGGTACACCAGCAGATCTAAGAATCACAATCACATTCACTTAACTTTTTTTGGCAGTTCTAGGTTTCTATGTAAAATTGTTGAGTTCCTGAAACATAAATAATACAAGGGGAGATTTAACGTCTTTGAGTTACGAAATAAGCCACACTCATCATAGCAATGCGGTAACTAGGTTGGGACAAACAATCTTCAAATCCGCAATTGTGCATTACCAATGCATTGACATTTACATGTTTGCGAGGCCTGCCGCAAGCTTTGGTCCATTTATTTCACTTCTCCAGATCTTTAGAGTTTTTAGCAAAAGGGTTAAACAAAATTTAGTTTGCTAAGTGTTATGGGTAACAGCAATCAGATTTACAAAGCCCGCAGTAAGTGCAATTTTTGCTCAACATTTTGCCATCACTCAGTCTGTGTGTGCAGAAATTTGTTTTGTACAGTTAATTGCATTGACTACATGAGTGTGCACCAGTAGCTAGTTGTACTGTACCAGTACCATGTATGATGTTTGCCCCACTTAGTTATGCAGATTTTGTTGCTAGGCAAATTCATGAGGTAATTGTTTGAAAAAGCTGTCAATCATCTTAACTCAGATAGGTTAATTGACATTACAAGCTACAATCCTTCCTCTAAAATTGCATGTGTGTAAACAACTGCATGTCTGTATTTAGATTTGAAAACACATTGTATCATTGAACTGCTGCATTTCCTCACTAAAGAGAAGTAACACTCATTCATACAGATCTAAACATGCTTAATTGAAAAGAGAGTCACTATGGACTGTGACTTTAAAAATTCATGTACAAAATACATTATTTTCATGAACTTAGATCAGATACCTAACAGTTTAGGTAGACCTTTTTAAATCTGAATCAGCAATTTCTGGAAAATTAATTTAAATAATGTCACATGGCCGAATTCTCGTGTCCATAATGAACCAATCGTATACTGGATCAATTTTATTGACCAATCAAATACTAGGGGAATCTTGGCCATCTGCACAGTTCATGCACAGTATGGGACCAAGCGTATGAAAAAATGTTTTAATGCCCACTTGTCACACGTGCGTTATACATGAAGGTAATACATGGCATAGTGCTGCTTACAATTTTTCCTCAAAACTGCACGTGAATGGTTAGGAAACAAAGGAAAAATTTCCCCAGCATTTGATTAGTTGAGTAGTGAAGAAATCACATTTGGCTAAACTCTGTTTGAATAGGTCTATAGCTGGTTGGGTAGACTATGCAATGATCTATGGGATCTACACACAATGTACAAAAATTGTTCCGTAATTCAGAAAGCAAATTAGCTTTTTTACTATATTTTGATAAACCATTCACTTAGAATTTAATACTTTTCACATAGGTGTCACTGGAGCTGTTAAAAGTATATGGATATTTTTCTTCAAATTAGATACCTTCCAAGTAATTTAAATTTACTTATAAAGCTAGGGTTACAAGGAATTTGGGTATATAATTAAAATTTCCCATTTCATTGCAGTGAAACTTGCCCTAGATCAACGATTATTGCATCTGGATAAACAGGTACACCTTAGCCCATACACTCCTTTCACATGAAGCATCTAATTAGATGTGGTCTGTAGCAGGTACAACAAGTTCTCACTTCCACTAAGGTAGCACTCATACAATATTGTCAAGGACCAATGGGAGCTGAGGAGGCTAGGATGGTAGAATCATGAAGAAGCTTTGAAGTCAAGTTTTCAATGCAGAGTTGATCAGGAGTGTTGTGATTGGTTGGCAAGAGATGGAGATCTCTACAGTCTATAAATGAAGTATTCTGAAATACTCTCAAATTGTTTCAAAACCATGAACACATGTTCGATAAGAGCGCTTGTGTGAATATCTGACTTGAAATTTCCAATGAAGGAAAGAAGAAAAGAGTAATTTGTGATTGATACACATGAATAATATGCTTGAATACAAATCTGGTTTTATTTGTTTTAATGTATATTTAATTGTTTTTAATAACGTGAATATTTAAATGATTTATCAGGGTAAATTTTCATTAGTTTGTTTGGGGTTGGTTTTTATGCTATATTATTATCTATAGTAGGAAGATTTGATTAAAATTCTTAAAAGATGATAGGATTATTAATGGTTCATGACCGCAAGTTTGATCAAGTACAATATTTAGTATGTTTGAAGATGGTGTTTTAAAGGTGTTATTACCTCAATGTGGAGTTTGCAATTACCATCAGGCGTACCATCAAAATCCTAGTCCTTTCTGGAAGTAGTTTTTTTTTGATCCGCTTATACTTGTCCTGAATTGTAAATGAAATTGATTGCCTCATTTCTAGCTTTTAGTATTGTAGAGTATGTGTTTTATAAGAGGTTTGTTATTCTTTCAACTTGTAGCAATGTTTAGGGATTTTTAGGGCATTATGAATCTAAGTAGAATTTTTTTTCTAGTAGTGACTTCAGTGTTTTTGTCATTTGTAAGGTTCAGATATTTAAGTATATCACATTACTAAGCAGTGCTCTCTCAGCAAAAGCAATAGCCTGCCTCTCTTGTTTTCCAATTTCCTAGAATTATCTTTTTATCTTGGTGCAGTAATGTAATTAGTTTTTCCTTATATCAACATGATTGGTCAATGGAATAGATGTAAAGCACATTGTTATAATGTATTTTAAGTCATGAAATGTAAGATTCTGGTGAAATAATTGAGGATTTTGTGTAAAACGTAATTGCTTCACATAAAGTCAGCTTTAACATTTTAAACATTCTGTTGATAAAATTTGACAACAAAATTGCATGAAAACTATTTCATTTTAGATTCTGGGAGATGGATGATTGGGTTATGAATTGTGTTTTGATTGCCGTGGATAACTTGTATTAGACAAATTTGGAAACAAAAAACTGATACATTGTCGTGTTTGCTGAAATAATGAAGCTGTGGGTCAGTCAGTTATGGAGCGATAGTCTTAAAGGAATATTCCCAGGAATTTTTATTTTCATATATATGATAGAGGACTATGAAGGAAACAATTTGGTGTAAAAATCATGTTGATATCTTTTTCCGTTTAGGAGTTATTGCATTACAAATATTGTGTGAGTGTATTAAAAAGTGACCTCACAGTGTACAGTGTGATGTCATAAAGGCAAATCCAAAACAGTTTTTGTGTATTTCTTTGAAAATTAATTGCCTCTTCCTAAATTACTGGAAGCATTTTTTGTTTATTTATTGAAGATGGGGTATAACATAAACTTTTTAAGAAACATGCTTTGCCCATTTGCTCCCAAACCTTACACCACTAAGTTAAAAGAAAAAAACATTTGTTTTGTTTGAATAAAAATACATAAGCATTGTCTTGGATCTGCCTGTATGACAACACATTTGGCATTGCTTGGTTAATTTTCAACACACTTGCGCAAACTTTGAAATGCAATAACTCCTACACGGAAAACGATATCAACATGATTTTTACACCAAATTGTTTCTTTAATAGCTCTCTATTTATATATGGAAATGAAAATTCACCGGAATATTCCTTTAATTGAAAAGTGGTGGGAAACACCACAAACATTGCATGAATCATCATTTAAGGTTTTTCACATGAGCACCAGACTTAATGCCTTCCATGGATTTAATTAAGGTCTTGTTTGGAGGCATTTGCTTGTATTTTCTAGGTAGTGTTAGTGATAATGCATTTAAACATTTTAGTAGAAATAGTACAAATGAGTTGTTCAGTAGTTGTATTTAATGATTAATTGATATTATGCTGCAGGGTGTAAGTCTTTTAACCCAATTGTAATTTATTCTTTTCAGGGGGATGAAGTTGGAGAGTATGCGATTTAAAGAGATATGATGATTTGTATTATCTGTTTATTCTGTCATGTAATAGACCAAGGTGAAGTGAAGGTCAGTAGTGAAGGGAAAAGAGATGGTTATAGAACTTTAGTATATCATATATGAGTGGATTAGTGTGACTTTTATTGCTGAAAGCTAAGATCTTGCCAGGATCAGATTGGTGATATATTAACTCTTAATGTTTGGAATGAGTGCTTGTTAACGAGTGTGTGTCTGGTTTGTGATTGATCGTGTGTTTGCTGAAAAAGTCACACTTAGTGTTTTATTTTAATGGACTCTGGGACATTTGTAAATTGAAATTACAGAGTTTATAAGAAAACCTTTGTTTGAATCCTTCAAGAAAATGAAGGAAAGATGTAAATAATGAATGATAGCATAAAGGGTATTTCAAATTTTTGAATGGACTTTGCGGCATTTGTAGATTAAAGTTAAAGAGTTCATAAAAGAAAAAGATTGTGATTTGAAACCCTCAAGAAAATGAGAAAAAGATGTAAGTCATGGATGATAGCAAAAAGTGAATTCAAACGTCAAGAGAAGAATGGCTGGTGCTGTAGGTCGCTGTGTTATGTTTGTTCTCTCCAGGTCAGTGAAGGACAATCTTGTCTGTGCAGTATAATGTGAAAGGAGGTATGCAGTCAGTGACTGGTACAGAGGATATTCAGCTTACACATACTCTGTAATGTATAAGAAAGTGGTATGGGGTTTCATACAAAATCAAGTTTTTCTCTCTTTTTTTTGTTACAAGTAGCTTTCAGTGTATATTGCTTTAATAGCAAAATAAAAAGAAGAAAACAATTATGCAAGTTAGATTTGCATGTTTATGGAAGCTATTATAAGCACAATTGTTGTAAATTATGATAGGAAATATTATAACCCACTTATTCTACTGAGTATGTGTTTTATCAGGCCATATATTATACTGACTATTAGTGTAAATGTGTGATATCCTGGATGGAATTTTATTTTCTGAAATATTCGCTCATTTGGCAGAGTATTCATGCTTTTGATATTGTAACCTGTTTATTGTCAGTATATCACTTGTATGTTTACTTCAACTGGTGATGATTTAAGTGCATGTAAGTTCCATATATATGTTTGCAATATTAAAACCATTTTGGTAGTTGAAACAAATCTTGTATGTGAAATATTCTATCCAGGCTGACAAAAGTTTTAACTCTTCTTGTGCACTTTTTGTCAGAAAATTAAATCCAGAAGTGTCTTGGTTTTGATTATTGAAAGTATTTAACTAACGGAGAATAAAGAGAAAATAAAAGCATGTGGTGGAAAAGAATGGGCTAAAGCAGCTGCTGTTGTATAGAAATGTATTTTGCTTATAATATTGCAAAGAAATGAGTACAAATCAAGGAAGTTGGTCTGGAAAAACTTTTTGAAAATATGCAAATAGAACTGAAAGAACGGATTTTAAGTTTAACATGTTGTGTTTCATTTTATTTCCATTGTGTAGGAGACCACATCCATCTAGTTATTCAGAAATCAGTGCAAAGATCAGGAAAATGTGCAACTAATACAATGTAATGATATGTAATATATAGAATGACTTGTACAAATGTGGCAGTGATACAATGCTTTCATTTAGAAACAAATATAGTAGTTCCAGCTTTTTATTTGAAGTATATGATCGTATATGATCATAATTTATGTCATTGCGAGTGGTGAACAAGTGATTATTTTTTTGAAAAATGTGATCTTATACAATAACCCTCACAAAGGTTAAAGAGACTTAGATGATTTTTGCTTATTTTACTCACGTTCTGTAAGATGGTGTGCTTTTAACCCTTACTCTACTATGGGGCGTTATAATCACCGTTTTGGGTGGCCTGTCTTTGACTCCGCCTCCCAGGTGCATTTTCAAAAAAGTGCTGGTAGAGTAAGGGTTAATTAACCCACGACAAGTGTGCAAACTCGAAAATATATGCAGCATGGTTCCGGTGGGTGGCCCACTGGGTCACTAAAGCAGAACGAGCCCGACTTTGCTGCTCGGAAGACAGAGGACCCTTTAATAATTAGCTTGTGCTTAACCCTCCATGCGGCGATATTATTGCCGTTTTGGGTGCCCCGTCTTTGACTCTGCCTCCCAGCCGCATTTTCAAAAAAGTGCTTGTAGAGTAAGGGTTAAGTTTTAATTAATTTTTGCTTTGGTAAATTTCTTAAAAGAACATGATTGAAGATATAGTGTTGATTTTGTTTCTAGCATATCTTTTTAAACCACATACTCTCTCTTCCCCTTGGATTTTTAATTTATTGCTACAGGAGTATATTGTTCTACCAACAGGTAGGTCAAACTACATTAAACTTGACTGTTGGGCAGTGTAATATATTGATTTTAAAGGTCTATGACGTGTATCATATTATATTAATTACAAGAGTATTAAAATCCAAGTATATCAGCTTTTAAATTAAAAAAAAACCATATTTATTTTTCGGAGTTATTTTGGATCATGATGAAAATCTGTTGCAATAGATTTTTAGTCCAAAATCCTCAAAGCCTACAAGGTTGAACAAAAACTTTACTTAAAATCACTCATCAATAAATAAACAAAACCTTCACTGTTAAATACCATCATATTTGTAAATTATTACTTCAAGCCACAGGGGAATACAGGGGAATACTTTTGACCACAGGGGAATACTTTTGTTCTTGTGTTGAGTGTGAAAGTCACTGCAGCTGCAGTGAAATTTGTTTACTATCAATGTCAGATTATGACCATGGAAAGTGAGGTGGAATGTGTGGAAATCCCTGGTGTAATTGCTAATTGCTTGTGCTGGATTGTGGTTTCTGTTGTCTGTTGTGAGCAATATAGACCTGACAGATATGAGATTTTGTCAGGGCTTAAGACACGAAATGTATTGCGAGGTTTAGACCTGATGTCAATGTTTGATCAATTTTTATTATATTGAATTTGAAAAAAAATGATTAGGAAGACAGAAAGATCAATGAAGCAAAACAAAAGAAATATTTTGAACTTCAAAACAAATATTTTGAACTTCAAAAACAAATATTTTGAACTTCAAAACAAATATTTTGAACTTCAAAACAAATAGTGCCTGGAAGTCAAAGATTCAAGAATGCAGGAGTACCATTTGCATTGTGGTTTATAGGCTATAGCTGTAGCTTACCTTTGAAGGTAGCTCTCTTCATTAATCTGTTGATAAACACACAAACAATGCACACTTAGTACAACCAAGGAGCTATTGTTTGACCAACAGATGAAGGCATGTCTATGGTGTCATGATGTGCCATGGAGATTTGTTCTGCATTTCTTGTCTGTATTGTAGAGTTCTGTAGCATTACTTTAAAGCTTGTTGAAGTAACAAAAATGAAATATAAAAATTATCAGAAAGGTTTAGATTAAGAGACAATAGTGTGATAGTATACGGTGCATTGAAGACTAGCAGGTTTGTTTTAACAAAAAGGTCCTTTGTTTTAACACATGCAATTTTTTTCACCCATGCACCTCCTTTCTCAATCCCAGCTTTGTGACTTTTAGGTCTTGTATTTCTCTCATTCTCCCTTGTTTCCTTTCCTTCCTACCTCTAGAATGATCTAACCTCTCAGGTACAATTTGACACTCGTTGTCGTGGTGGCGTTAAGCTCTCATCAAAACATTTAACACAGGATATTTTTTTAGCATAAAGGATCTTTTTTTTAACACAGGATCTTTTTTTCAACACAGGATCTTTTTTTCAGCTCATCTTTGTTTTAACACAAAGAATCTTTGTTTTAACAAAAAGAATCTTTGTTTTAACACAAAGAATCTTTGTTTTAACAAAAAGGATCTTTGTTTTAACAAAAAAGATCTGTTTTAACAAAGAGGATCTTTGTATTAACATAAGGGATCTTTGTTGTTATAAGAAAAGGGATCTTTGTGTTAATACAAAGGATCTTTGTTTAAACAAAAAGGATTTCCTATGCATTCCATGATTTATATAGTTTGCAAGTTCTGTAGCTCATGAACCTATCATCTCTATGGAGCTGATCTAACTTTATGCAAAAGCAGCAAATATTGCGGACATTATTTCTGTGAATCCTGACATGGTAATGCTTATTTCCGATTGCATTGACTACAAATTGTGTGTTATTTCTAAAGTAATTTGAACACTACATGTTATTTTTGTTAGTGGCGTACAATCATTTCCTTTGGAACCAAGAATTTTTAGGTGAATTTAATTTCTCAGTTCATTCTTTTTGTAGCTATCCTCTTTTTTTTTTTTAAAGTTCCTGATTTTAGGTTGCTGTATTTTAAGTTCCTATGTTTTAGTGGTCATAATTCTCATTAAAAATCATTTATAGAAATGCTTTAATCTTATATCATTCCATTTACATCTGTTACTCAAGTTTAACTTTTGTTGAATTGATTTTGTAGATAGATTGTACATATGGTTTTAAGGCTTGTTGGTTGCAATAGTAGGCATTGTTTATCACAGCAATCCTATAGTACATAACTAATAATTGATAACAGATGTATCGTTGTAAAAGTTGTATCCTATATTGCTCATGTAAATAGAGCTATCTCTTAGAAAAATGTAACATATGATTCATTGTATTTGTATTCTGTAATTAAGATTTCTTCATTAGGTTTGGCATTGTTAAATAGTACTGAAGCAGGTAATGTATAAACCATAATTTTTCAAAAAGGTGATTTAGATTCAACTCTGATCATTAGCATGCAAGGTACAATTGTAACTGCTCAAGTTCATATGATTATGTCCTTCTGTACATAAAACAAACAAGGCGGTACCTTTTGGTGCGTTTAACGATTTGGTACAGGCTACTCTCAGGGTAATATTTATATATATATATATATGTATGAGTGATAATATATATATTTATATATATATATATATATATATATATATATATATGATATGTATATATATTTATATATATATAAATATTCATATATATATAGCTTTTTATTAAGCAAACAAGCACCATTTGAAGCAAAAATCAAATTTATGTCTGAAGAAAGGGACTAGGACAAAGTTAAGGGATTGCTTTAATCATGTGTCATTTTGAAGGAAAGAGTTTGAAATGCGTTGGCACACTTTAACCAACATTGCAGCTTCTTGCTCATATCAAACTCTTGTTATGTTTGCTTCATTTCTAGATACCAACATTGAATGGAGACAACCAAAATAATAAAGTTGATGTTGTAATGCAATGCTATGGGGTCCTAGTTAAGCGTATAATGAAGAGATTCTTAAAAAGTATTTTAGAGCAGTATTTAACCACATCTGCTAATTAGTAGTGATTCCACAATTTACTGACATATCAGAGATTTCCTATTCCCAAAAGTGCAAAGAGGTGATTGTATTTCTTTACTAGTCAACAAGTTGTTAAAGAAATGCCTTCAGGAAATCATTGTGAAAACATTGAAAAAAATATAAAATCTGAGGCTCACATTATAGAAAATATGAATACTGTGAGTTCATATAAGTAGTGTAAATAGAATAACTGTATATTTGAAAATTATTTATATTCCATTTTAACCATCATTTAAGAGTTTGTTTTCTTTCTGTCATTGCCACTGACATGTAAGCGCAAATGGTAAATATGAGTGGTAATTTGTACCTGTGTGACTAACGTATGTATGGTTTATTTTTCTTTCTACGTTCAAGCTTTGGTTTTTGTATCTTTGAGAGTGTATGCCCTTTCCTTATTTGAGTGAGGTCTGATGACTGAGTTAGTCATTGGCTGCATGTTTTTGTTTATTTTCGAGATTAATATTTATGCAAACTTTTGTATATTCATGATGATGTGTGAGATGAGTAAAATTCAGGACTGGTTGGTTTGTTTTGCTGAGAAGGTCAAGTTTTCCAATAAATGAGACGAAACGAACAAGGAAGGGTCTTTGTATTGTCTTTCTCTACTCACATACCTTTATCATTACTGATTAATCAGGGCACAAAGAAATCAAGAAGAAGAAAAAAGATCTGAAATATATGTTTTTTGTTTTTTTGTGAGGTGGTGGATGGAATGTATGGCTGAAATTAAAGCTGCAAATTTGCACCCACCCCCCTGAAGAAACAAAAACCAAAATCATGTATATATGCCTTTACTTTAAGCTTGCATAGAATTTGTATTGAAAAGAATCACAATCGGTTTGAAGGACAATCGCTTAATCAGTCCAGTCAGTTTAAGGGTACAACTGGGCAGCTTGAGGTCTAAGTCAATGTAACCTACCATATTTATGCAGATGAACAGAATGATATGCAAAGTTTTGTTCTCTTGGATGTCTCTCAATTGCACCAGGGACAGCAAGTTACCATAATTCCTTGATCTCATTGAGCCTTCTTCTTCCTCAGCCTGTGGAAAATGATAAATGTATTAATCTGAGAATTGTATTACCAATTGTTTATTATTATTTTGACTGGTATCATGTAGCATAACTGCCCTCACACTCCATACATAGTGTACAATTATATATACACTGTACGTACGGAGTTGATTTCGAGAATGACTTAATTAATGGATACAGCGTGCGCGTGTACAATATTAACAAAATATTGAGGGAGGGCGCTGTGAGTAGCAGTGTCGGGACACAATATTGGCATGATGGAAATCACCCTTATTCGAAAGATGTTGAGTGATTGTGCTTTTCAGAAAACATCACGTAATTTTCTCCAAACCCATGCTTGATGTGTTTTCTTATCATAGGTTTCAAGAGTTTCATGCTGAGGTAGCACAACTAATTAGGCATTACTGCGTCAGCTGAAAATGAGAACCCTGAGAGAAAAGGCTAATAAAAATATTTTCGAGAAGTCCCATTTCATGGAACAGGAAGCTGAAAAGTTGAAAATTTTAGGAATGGTAAAGAATGGATAGGTCTTGACTATGCATATCTAAACTTGAGATCTGGAAACTATTTTTTTGTGAACCCCTGCACCAAAATTTGAGTGATATGGTGAGGGTGTACAACTCCTCTTTAGCCTAAAAAAAGGACCAAAACTTTCGGTGACCCCCTATTACAAGTACCCTCATCCGAAATGTATTATATAGTACTTTTCCAAAAACATCACAGAATATTCCAAACCGTTCGTGTTCTGGTACGAAAAGTTCCCTGAAATTGACTCTTTTATCATAGGCTTCAATAGGGAAAATAATTAGTTCCGTGCTACCTGCTAACTTTTTTTTTTTAGGTAGCACTATCAGTTAATAAGTTTATGGTAGCACGAACTAATAAGGTATCACTCCGCCATCCCAAAATGAGAACCCTGAGAGAAAAGGCTAATAGAAATATTTTCGAGAAATCCTTTATTATGGGACAGGAAGCCGAGAAGGTAAAAATTTCAGCAATGGTAGAGAAAGGATAGGACTTGACAATGCATATCCAAACTCGACGAAATTTGTTTCAGTATAATTTTCATGGGGAACTATTTTACCATGGACCCACACCAAAATTTGAGTAATTTGGTGAGGGTGTATAACATCTCTTCACTTTAGTCCCAAAAAGGACCAAAACCTCTGGTGACCCCCTATTGAAAGTACCCTCATCCGAGAGATATTAGATGTTACTTTTGGGAAACCATCACAAAAGATCCCAAATCTATAACATTCTGGTACAAAAAGGACCCTAAACTTGACTCTGGGCTTCAATGCAGCAAATAATTAGTTCCATGCTACCTGTAGCCAGACTGGGTATTTGTATATTACATGTACTTTTAAGAAGGAAAGTGTGACAATTTCAAAATATTTGATAGAAATATCATTAAATATGCACAAAAAGAGACATTTCTGGCTCAGGTGACCCAGATTGAGGAGAAAATGGGCCATTTCCGTTGGTCCACTTAATCAATTCTGCAACTGTTGGCAGGTATACATGGTAAGGTAAGCTTCAAAAGCATGCTAGGAAATTAAGGCCTAAATCCATAGCTATTGGATGATTATTCATGCAAAGAACCATTATATATCTCTTAAAGTAATGTGCTTGAGGAAATTGAGGGGAAGAGGGAGAGGGGGGGGGGGGGGACAGTAGTTTTTATTTTCTATGGGCCTGATTTTAAAGCTATTAAAGAACTTTCCATCATTGGAATATTTATTTGCTGAGGGAAACTGACCCTAGATTTTATTGAAAGTCTGAATTTTGTTAACTTTTTGTATACAAAATGGTATTTTTCTTGAAAATGAGTCCTTTATGATGTATTTTAAGTTTTTCGCAGAAGGTCTGGCCAATGGTAGCATTTGATTTTGATGAAAATGTGTTTGGTTGGACATAAATTCGTTTGGGCTAAACTCTGTTACTCAGATTGACATAGGTCATCACAGGTCACTAAATTGCATTGTTCCAATTGACAAAGGTCCTGACTTTGCACTTAAAAGTGTCATTAAAGTTAGATAACAGTCATTTTTCATGGTCCAGAAAAGCAGAGAGACTAAATTTGCACTATATATTTTTTTTTTTTTTGGTGGGGGCATAGTTGTTGCTGAATTTTAGGGGGAGAGGGGACATGGTTTTTCGAGATTTCTGTTTGTTAAAAAAGTACTGACCTTAATTGAATGGCAAAAGGCTATTTTTCAATGGGAAACTGTGTTTCCATGCTATAGAATAGCGAAATTAATGGATCCAATCATATTTTTATGCAAATTTGCTATTTTTTTTGGTTATTAGCTGTATTCCCAAGGGTACACTTCAAAGTTAGCCCAAATAACATACTTAAATGTTTGTAGGAACCACCCTTATCAAATTATTTTCCATGGGAATATTCTTACTGTTTTTGTTGGTTTTAATGATAGACCATTATGAGCATATCATACTTGTGTGTACTATGTTACACATTGCACAGTCAAATGCTAGCTGTTTTTCTGGGACCCAAATGGTTCAGTGGAATTTTGGGTCATACAAGGTTAGTCGGAATTAAGTACCGGATGCAGTGATATAAATCTAAAAGAGATAGGGAGAAGTTTGCGCTACTATAGGTAGCACAGAACTAATAGGGTATCGCTTCACCATCCAAAAATGAGAACCCTCAGAGATAAGGCTTATACAAATATTTTTGAGAGGTCCCATGTTATGGGACAGAAAGCAAAAAACTTGAAAATTTTAGGATTGATAGAAGAAAGGATAGGTCTTAACTATGCATATCCAAACTTGCCGAAATTTTGTTTCAGTAAAAGTTTCATGAGGAAATATTTTACCATCCCATATCCTAATTTGCCAGTGACTAATTTTGTGAGGGGGTATAACACCTCTTTACATCAGCCCAAAAAAGCAAAAAAAAAAGCTGAAACCTCTGGTGACCCCTATTGAAAGTACCCTTATCTGAGAGATATTTAATGGTACTATTTGGAAAAGATCCCAAATCTATAACATTCTGGTACAAAAAGGACCCCAAACTTGACTCTTTCATCATAGATTTCAATAGGGCAAATAATTAGTTCCGTGCTACCTGCACTTGTGACTGCACAAATTATGTGACAAAAAGGACCCCGAACTTGAATCTTTTATCATAGGCTTCAATAGGAAAAATAATTAGTTCTGTGCTACCTGAAACTTGTGACTGCACGTGACTGCACAAATCATGTGACGTACGAAACTAATTATTTGCCCCATTGAGTCCATGGTAAAGTAGTTCCCCATGAAACTTTACTTAAACAAATCTCGTCAAGTTTGGATATGCAGAGTCAAGTCCTATCCTTTCTCTACCATTCCCGAAATGATAAACTTTGTAATAGCCTTTTCTCTCTGGTTCTCATTTTGGGATGGCGGAGTGATACCTTCTGTGCTAACCTTGGCAGCAAGCCAGGCATAAGCCTGAAAAAAATAACAATTACGTACTTCTGCTGGCGTCGTTGGTCTTAAAATTAACTTTGCATTTGCACAACAAACAGACTTATCAAACAATCAGATTTCATACAGGCCTAAAGTCCTGACAGTTTATGTACAGTCTATTTGAAACATCATTAATCTGGTCTTGCTTGCCAGTGCTGATGAATACGATCGATCTCGGGAGAACAACATTCAGAAATCTGTTACAAAGTTTGATAAACGTCACCAAACCAGCCGAAGTGTTACTAACGTTAGTCTAACGTTAGTAGGCCTAGCCTATGTGTTACTGTTAGGCCTCCTCAAACCTTTGGTCTTCAGCCAGTCAGCGCTTGTGTGGTGTATGGTGTCATCACTCATATTTCTGAAGTGAAGATGGTAGGCTAAGCCGTCGATTTAATCATGTCTTTAGAACTTAAACTTTATATGTATGTACAGATTTATGGCTAACATATAGGCCTACGTTTAGTTAGTAGAAAGGGCCTAAGTTATAATATATTGAGGTGGTTGGTTTACAGGTGTTCCTAACGTTATGGCAACCTATATGCTTACACTATAGGCCTATAGGCTATATATATAAAAAGAAAGGTAGGACTCTTTCTAACGCGACTATCGAACCGTACAAAAAAAATCCTTTTTATTGACCACTCTCGAATCTTAATTAAACTTTTTTACTCTACTCACATTTGCTGGAGACTCCCTTCTTCGTGTATAAGCCACGGTATATGTTAGTTTCTCTCCGATTAGATGTACAAACGATACATTTTCTACCAAATGACTGTCAAGACAATCTATCCGCCCAACAATTTGCTGCAAACTATAAGAAACGTTGCGATGACGTAATTACAGCGCTGCCTCTTCATGACGTCATGAAAATTTATCGTTTGTACATCTAATCAGAGAAAAACTAACAAATACTGTAGCTTATACACAAAGAAGGGAGTCTCCAGCAAATGTGAGTAGAGTAAAAAAGGTTTAAGATTTGCGAGTGGTCAAAAAAAGGGATTTTTTTTGTACGCTTCGATAGTTGCGTTAGAAAGAGTCCTACCTTCCTTTATATATATATATAGTGTAAGCATATAGGTTGCCATAACGTTAGGAACACCTGTGGTCGGTTCGACGTAACCATGTACGGGCTCAGTACGGTTTTGCCAAGTTGAAGGGGAAACTTTATCATTACAGTCAATAGGATACTTTTTATGAATACCTGTGTCGCCTTAGCCAGTCAACGAAAATTAATGGTAGGCCCTACTCATATATGTTGAAAACTATTACCCCACCGTCAGAACTTATACAAGAAATAATCATGACCCTAATTTCCAGTTTTCCTATGCTAAAAAAAATGTATATAGGGGCCTAAACACTCTTTCTTCCCTCACATACTAAAGGATTGGAATGCTTTACGGTCAGACATTGTACATGCACCAAGTCTCAACTGTTTCAAAGCTAAAGTTACTAACACTTGTATTGCTAACTAGTTTTTTTATACTTTTTACGCTCCGTCGGCGTTCATGTCCTCTTGAAGGATTTTTGCCGACTTTACCGATTTAGATTCGGATCTAATACACAACATTTGTGAAGAAAAATTGATTATGTACAGTAATTGTTGAAAACTGGCAAAAAATAGGTTTTCCTCCCATTGACTGCAATGACAACTGACTGTTTGTTTTTCCCATTGGCTGAAGTTCGAGATCGTCAAAAAAGCATTGTTACGTCGCCGTGCACCACAACATTCCCAGATGTCCGACCTCAATAGGGCCTATGCATATTCTCGAGGTCGGACTGGAGTTGACGTAGGCCTAACCACAGGTGTTCCTAGCGTTATGGCAACCTATATGCTTATTAGTATATATATATATCATTTTTATAAAGAAATGTAGGACTCCTAACGCGACTTTCGAACCGTATATGAAAATTTCTTTTTTTGACTAGCGAATTTAAGTACACTTTTATTCTACTCACATTTGCTGGAGACTCCCTTCTTGGTGTATAAGCCACAGTATTTGTTATTTTTTTTTCCGATTAGATGTACAAACGATGAACTTTCTACCAAATTACCGTCAAGACAGTCTATCCGCCCAACAATTTGCTGCAAACTAAAGAAACGTTGCGATGACGTCATTGAAGTGCCGCTTCTTTATGACGTACGCAACGTTGCTTTAGTTTGCAGCAAATTGTTAGGCAGATATACTGTCTTGACGGTAGTGGGGTAGAAAATTCATCGTTTGTACATCTGATTGGAAAAAAACTAACAAATACTGTGGCTTATACACGAAGAAGGGGGTCTTCAGCAAATGTGAGTAGAATAAAAAAGTGTAATTAAGATTCGCGAGTAGTCAAAAAAAAAGGAATTTTCATATACGGTTCGAAAGTCGCGTTACAAAGAGTCCTACATTTCTTTATATATATATACTAGTAAGCATATAGGTTGCCATAATGCTAGGAACACCTGTGGGCCTAAATGTGTACGCGCTCGGTACGGTTTTGCTAAGTTGGAGGGGAAACTTTATCATTACAGTCAATAAGGTATTTTTTTTTTTATATAAATACTTGTGTTGCCTCAGCCAGTCTGTGAGAATTAATGGTACTCATATATGTTGGAAACTATTATCAAATACACAACATATTTGAAGAAAAATTAATTTTGTCAAGTATTTGTTTGAAATTTACAAAAAATATGTTTTTCTGCCATTGACTGCAATGATAACTGACTGTTTGTTTTCCCCTTCAAGTGAAGTTTGAGATCGTCAAAAAAGCATTGTTGCAGCGCCGTGCACCACAACGAGCCTATAAATGCAACCCGCATAATTCGTAATTAATACACAATGTGTACGGTACACACCTCTGCATGCAGCACATGTGAGTCATTCAAATAAAAAAATTCAAGTTTTGGCATGGCGCTTAGAATTTTCATTTGATCGATATGGAATATTTACAAAATCCTAGCAGCTTAATTGAAAATATATTATACTTCCTTGCTGTTGTGACCGGATTGATCCATTAAAATAAGAGGTATTTTACATTAATTAAACTTCACCAAGGCCGACCATAGCATTGGCAAGGCAGATGATAGCACGAATCTTCATTCCCAAATTATGTAACGTCAGGCCTAACGTTAGTGACCTAGGCCTAGCTGTGTAACTCTAGCCTAGTGTACTAGTACAGTAGGTGTACCAGATCAGCGAAACTATGATTAAATTTTTCCTGCTCTAAGTGGCTAGTTGGATTATTTTAGGATTTTTTTTTTTTGTAAGGATATGGAAGCCATTGAATAATTTACCAAAACTAAGTTGTGCAAGCACTACTCTTTGCGCCTAACGTTAATGCATTCAAGAAAGAATTGGCAAAGGCATGATTTTCAAGGGTGTCAGCCCAGACTGCATAGTTTGCAAAGTGTATGCAGAAGATAAATGTAGTAATGCACTTGTCAATTGTGTGACTCACCATACACCCCCGGACAAGGTGAGTCATTGCATAAAGTGGGTGGACAAAACATGTTTATTGACGCACCCCTCAGTCACTTAGGTGACTGACATTTTTTGTGAAACGAATTTCCCCGAATCAATCACCTCTGTACAAAGTCCATGGGTCTGAAGTAAATTGACCCACCCCAGAGTCACTCTGGTGACTGACAATTTGGTACAATGACGCACATGTGAGTCACTATTTCATATGTCAATGACTCACCTTTGACTGACATTGCCAGGGGTAGTAGGGGTGAGTCATACAACTGACAAGTGCATAACACTAGCCTAGTAGTAGTACAGTAGGTGTACCAGATCAGCGAAAATATGATTACATTTTTCCTGCTTTAAGTGGCTAGATTGGATTATTTTAGGATTTCTTTTTTTGTAAGGATATGAAAGCCATTGAATAATTTACTAGAACTAAGTTGTGCAAGCACTACTCTTTGCGCCTAATGTTAATGCATTCAAGAAGAATTGGCGAAGGCAAGATTTTCAAGGGTGTCAGCCCAGATTGCATAGTTTGCAGTGTATGCAGAAGATAATTTTTGGGACTCAAAAATGGGCACCTAGCCTATGTCTAGAAAATTTGTGCCAAGATCTACAAAATGTGCTCCAATGTCTAATGTATAGAAAATAAATGTGCACCAATTATTATCTGAAAATAGGCCCAATGTTTAATAGTAACGTTAGGTCTAATACAAAAATATTGAACAAAAGGCTGAAGTTACAATATGAAGAAGTTTTCCTGTGTTTTTAGGATATCAAGGACTTGACTAAAGAAAACTAAAATTTATTTAAAGATGTGCACCTAGAAAAATCAAAAGGGAACACAACTGAGCACCAAAATCATAAAAATAACTTCTCTCAATCAAAAATTAGCACAGAAGATCTTCCACACTAGAAACAAGCTATGCAATCTGAGCATCAGTCTTCTATTCCTACATCGGTATGACCGTCAAGGTAAAATCACGGTAAAAATCATTCCCAAACCCCCAAAAATGAAAATAAATTTTCTTTAACAACTGATTCCATGTTTACAATTTCAATTTTTTTTGTTTTAAACCTTAAAGAATTGGCCTACCTACCGACCTTTTTTTTTTTTTAAACAGGATAGGTTAGGGGTCCTACACCAACCAAACAGTAAATTATGGATGGCCTCATATTTTGCATTATTTTATTCTCATTGCAGATTTATTTGAAAAAGGACGCTTGATGCAGATAAGGGCTGAAGAAATCTCCGACATTGCAATCTGATGCAGAAATTACACATAAAAGACAAAGAAGGTGTGTAAATTTACCATAGGGCTTTTAGTTCGTGGTTTATATTCACAGATTTAACACTTTAAAACCTTACAAAAAGCTGCATTTGAAGAGCTCAAACATAAAAAAAAAATGAATGAAAATCTGTAACATACACTAGCAGTACAGGAAAAAACAGTTTGACTTTTAATAAAAGGGGATGGATTTGTTTCAACAGGTCATAGTTTCCAGCATGTGGTGGTTCGATATAGGCTCATTCAGTACAGTAGTTAATTTTCATGATGCATGATATGAGTTGAAGCTGAGTTGGTTGAGAAAAATAGAGATGTGCGAATTGTAAAATTTCAATTTCTAAAATCTTTGTATAACTAGCAATCGGTCTTAACCTTTTGTTAATTTAATTTGGGACCTTTACCTGCACTTGCGGGCAGAAACCTAGATACCCGACTCAGCTTTAGTGTGGGGTAGCGAACCTCTCGTGTCCACTGGCTTCATTGATTATCTGATACAATAATATAAATTGATGAATTATACTATAATATACTTTTCATTACATACCTAGGGTGAACAGAAGATACATTTCTTCAGATAAAGATAACACCATGTTAGATCTTCCATCTCCACCATTGTCATCAACACTCACTGCAACACCTTGCCGTACTTCACCCTCAACACCACATCGTGAGTTACCACATGCGCCTTCACCACCTACAATACCATCACATTATCGGTCTTCATCCCGTAATACGGTAACAGCATTACTGCAAATGATCTCTGGTAAGTACTGTCATAGTATTTTTGAAAAAATAACTAAGTGAAAACATTTAAAAGTATGTTGAATGTAAATGCAAATTATTGATTCATGCTCTTTTTTCATAAGTGAAAAATGCGTCCTATATTTTCCCCACAAATGAAAACTTTACACAAAAATTGTGCTTCACAACTGGTTTATCAACTGGTTGTTGCATCTCTGTTTGACCTTAGCTGTTAAACATAGAACAAACAACACAAGCTAAGCTGTTCATCAGCTCTTATAAAAGTTCTTCAGATTTGTTCTTATTTGCAATGTAAAGAGCTTTGAAAAATAAATAATAAATAAATAAAAAACATGGGAAATGTGACACTTTGGTCTTTAATAACACAGATCATTGAAATGAAATTATTGGAAGCTGGTAGTTGTGGACCAATGAATGTCCATTTGTTCATTCTATTATATTTTTTGTGAAATTTTACTTTCCCTCATAGTGGTCATGACACAAGCAAATCCATTTTTGAAATTAAATATTTGGAGATTTAATAAATGGATATATAACCTTCCCCTCAAATTTATCAAGTTCTACCTGTAAATAATGAAAGAATATTACCAAAATTGATTTTTCCTAACCTGGATGTGAAAAAATCCAGTTTTTTTGATAATTTTGATATTAATTGATAATATTGTTGGCATGAATTTCTAGAGTGTAAATTCTGTAATTTGTTTACAGTTTTCTTTCTAAAATTATTACTAAATCTTATCAATAATTAATTATTATCTTATTTTATCCTGAAAGTATGTTTTAGGAGCTTAAATACAAATTGAATGTACAATTGTAGGTTACTGTTTTAGACATGGTTTAGACAAAAGATTACAAATTGGGTATCATCACACATTGATTGGAAGTTGTGTTGAAATTTTAAAACTCATTTGGGGAAATTGGGGCCAGCCTCTTTGAAAAGTAGTTAGACAACTCCCACATTTATGGAAGTTGTGATGAAAATTCATTTATAGTAATAGTAAAAACACAACTTTTTTACTCTTGTTGGTTGGTATATTGAGTGAATTCAATTTTGGTCTATTAGAGGTAAAGCACACCAGCACATGTTGAGTAAGAAAATTATGATCAGCTTTCCTGGGCTTTCCATCAAGCTGAGAATACTATTTAGTAGGGCTGTTTTGATAAAAGTAGCAGGTCAATGAAACATGTGGGGACACATTAGGTTGCATTTTGCATCATCAGTCATTTTTTCCTTGAAAAATAGTGCCAATATATCACAATATTTTTTATCTGCGATAACTGATACATAATATAGCCATTGTGACAGTTCTACAATTAAATTAGTACTAGTTTATCATTTGTTTCTGGTGGATTTGTTTTTTGTCAGTTAAAAAAAAAAAAATGGTGCCCTTTTATCGTTACTGTTTTCTTGCCAGTTGTGTTGGTGCTGGTTTACTACTAATATTAGTATTTTAAGAATTTATATTTATTTGTTTGTTTAATTAGATAAGGAGAGTATCGGTCCTTGGAGGCTCAACCATTGCCGAATGTGTCAAATAAATTCTATTGGATCTACTCACAAATATACTGAGCATTTGTTGAACTTAAAATGAAAGACATTGTTGAAAGTAAGTCACACTCTTTTATGTTTAGCTTAGTTTGATCCAGGTCGTGGCAGGCCCAACAGTCATTTAGGACTGGTAATAGACCCAGTTCTTGTAAGAATGGTTCTTACCTTCTCTTTTCGACAAAGTACTAAAAGATAATGAGGCAGGGCCCATCCTGCTCCATGAACTGCCATTAAATGACCCTTAAAAAATTATTTAAACAACATATCTGACATTGAAACAGTGTTGGCTGATCATGCTGATTAAAGCACTGATTAAAATCAAATGATTTTTAGCTCCACCCATTACACAGAGTGTAATGAGTGGAGCTTATCAAATCGTACATGAGCTCCCATATATGCCTGTGCAATAGTTTGCTTTAAAGTGCATCTCCTCCTAGGTTTACACAGTTTTGCTCTTAAATTTCTGGCTCAAGCAAGATTTTTGTATGCTTCATATAGCTTGTATTTTGCTAAGAGATATATGTATTTTTTGAAATAAAGCCCCTGAAAGGTTTTAAGAAAGTATCAGATTTCATACATAATGGCACTAAAAATAGCTCTTCTAGCTGTTATGCCATTCTTGTACGACCGCATCGTACATGGTGTATAAAATTCCTCATACAGTACATGTATTTCCTATTAGCTAGATTTTTGAATTGGGGTCATGACTTTTCCATGATAATTATACGTGAGTTGTTGTCAGTGTTAGTTTTTGTTAATTATCGATTGATTAGAAAAAAGCTCTAAATCATACCATCGGATTCTGACAAAAAGTTTTCCCTGCTTGCTGTGCAATGTGCACAAGTCCATGACGTCTGGATACACAAAGAGAACAGCATATGTGATCCGTTACATTTGGCAGCATACTTATCACAACAAAGGCTCTCTATGAATAGTTTTTCCAGCAGAGGGTGGGTCGTTGTCAAAGAAGTTTAACCAGAGATTTAACAATGCAATTGGAAGTGGTGAATAAAAAATATACTGAATAGAAAGAAGTAGGCCTATATCATGATTTGAATACATTTGGAATAAAGAATTCACAAAAATATGTGTCGCATTTTCATTCTACACTGCTGAATTGAGAAATGAAAATTGTGAAATATCTTGAGTTAATTTTCTTCTATGCCATTTCAAACATTGTTCTAAAAATATTCTATAAAATGTTGTGTTGTTGTTATATTGATTATTATTGCATTACTTCAAAGATTGTTAGAATTATAATTCTTTAAGAAAATAAATCTTTCGTGCCTGTAATTATCTGTTTATGATTTCAGGTAGGATTGTTCAGCAAATCAATTGAGTATATAGTCGCTAAAAATGAATCTGACAAAGTCAAATCCGATTCCCATGCTCTTGTGCAATATCACAGCCAGAGTTACTGAAATAATTAGCATAAAAAACGTGAAGGGGAGGAGCTTTCACCACGCATGCCCAAAATATTGATAACTGCTGGCGATATCACTACACCCCATTTTAAGATCGTTGCCTGGTAAATAATCAGGTCAGATTTTCTACTCGCTTTAATCCTCGCACTTATGTAGCTAAATATACCTGTTCATTGATAACTTTTACTAGTTACATTTGTGATGGAAAATAATTCTTTCTTTACAATAAATATTTGTTTGACCAACCATGGCCAGTT
The DNA here is from genome assembly GCA_020152595.1 of Chiridota heheva. Taxonomy (NCBI): domain Eukaryota; kingdom Metazoa; phylum Echinodermata; class Holothuroidea; order Apodida; family Chiridotidae; genus Chiridota; species Chiridota heheva. Next base: position 326,978 of record JAIGNY010002993.1, on the reverse strand, counting down.
TAAGGTTCCCTTCTTGAGTACAGAATCAGTTCTCGGCTGTTTATGGCATCATACTGTATCATTCTGCAAAATTTCTTGGAAACTTAGTGGATGGATATTCACATCAGCTTAACACCCTGTTTTAAGATACCCTTATACCACATTTAAGATAGTGCTAAATAATTACCAGATTACCACAGAGGCCACCTCCCCATCTTTATTCAAAACTTTCTCTCACCCAGACAGTTCCAAGTTCGTAGTGGCCACACCCTCTCCAACCCCTATTCCCAAGAGGAGGGCATCCCCCAAGGCAGCATCCTCTCTCCCACTTCCTTCAACCTAAGCATTAAAGATATCAAGGACAACCTTTTCCCCAACATCAAATGTGCCCTCTACGTAGAGGACTTCACCATCTTCTACTTCAAATTCTCCAAAGACAAGACAGTCTGCATGCACTTCTGTCATTTCAACAACCTCCACCCTATCCCAAATCTCGTGCTCAATGGCATTCCCATTCCTAAAGTTAACCATATTAAGTTCTTGGGTTTAAACCTAGACCCCAAGCTCTCCTACAAGCAACACATCACCAACCTGAAACAGAAATGCAACAGCTCTTTCAACATTCTCTGCCTTCTCTCCAACACTACTTAAGGTGCGAACCCCCATGCTCTCTTCAAAATCTTCAGGCTCACTATTTGTGCCACAGTCTGTAACTTACATGACGGACTGCACTGCCAGGGCCATTCCAGTCTGTCACCTAACTGGCAGACCACTGGGGTCTTCCAGAAATCCCCTGGGCAGAATGGCCCTGGCAGACCCCTGGTACAACTATTTCTATTAATTCAATTCAATCCATATTATTTTATTTTAAATATATCATGTTTATTCTTACAGAAGCTGTACGGAAGAACCCCAAAACTTGTTAAGTTCTAAAGCCATTGTTTCAGAAACACAGAAGTTTGTGATACAGTTCTTGAAGGGTACTTCTGACTGCAATGGAGGAAGAAAGAAGTCAGTGTTGAAACAAATCACTGAACAGTCTAGTTGCCCAAATTCAGCTTTGTAGTTTTGTTTAAAATTCATGTGTTTGGTATTTAACTTAATTAAATTATGCTGCCAATGGGGGTCATTTTCTAAAAAGAAGAATTTTTTTTTTTTATCACAATTGGCAAGTCTTCGAAATTTGTCTGAACTTACTTTTTAAACTTGAATTTTGGTCTCAGGGAAACAATGTGAAAAAGTCTTAAGTGTAAGGGATTTGAACAAATGTGGGAAAGATGTGTGGAAAATGTTGTATCAATGATATGTGGGAAAGATGTGTGAATAATACCATATCAATGATATCTCAAAGACAATATATGTCATATGTGGTACACAGGTCGTGTTGAGTAAATGCATGTGTTGTTTTAGATGGTGAGTGATTATTAAGTAGGCTTAATGTCAAATTTTGAAATGTCCATATTTTTGTAAGGATATAGCCAACTTAGATCAAACTCAGTAGCAAGGTGGAAGACTTGAATACTCACGAGAGGGCAGGCATAAGATGATTTTCTTTTCTTGACAATAGAATGAAATAATAAATTGTTAGTTTTTGGCTCTTAAAAGAGAGAGTGAATTATATATGGCTGCAGTGTAAAGATTGAAGTTTGCTTCATTGTATGATATAGAACTCTACAGTCCAGGTGCAACCCTATTTTTTAGGATAAAAGAAATGTCTTATTATTACTGTATTCGCCCAAAATCAGTACATGCGCAATAGTTACTTAGTTGCAAATCGTAGGCTCAGACTCACCTTTTTCCTTCCGATAATAAATTGATATTCAATCAGACGTATGCACTAGTTAACTGGCTTCTGTAACCACTAATTCAAATATTATTACATGGTTAATGTTAGATATGCACTAAATGTCTTGATAAGGATAATGGCGTAATTGTGTAAACAAGAAGCGACCACTTGGCGATTACGAGCAATCAGTTTTGTTCATTTTCTTAGAAAGGCGACAATAAATTTTGAAAGGCAATGGTGAAAAGTTTTGATTATCTGTTTACTATCCGTCTCCAAAATTTCAGGATATCCAGTGAAATTTTGGACAAACAAAGCAGAAAATGAAAAACCCCATTCCTTTAGTGTGGGTTCGTGCAATGTGTATAGGCTCATGCGTTGATGTAATACATAAAATTACCTTATTTTATATGGTAATTCAAAGTACTTCATTTTAAGGGTTACCCCCGGACTCTAGAACCCTATGTTGGTAGTTTCAGTTTGGGTCACTGCTCCATATTATGTAAATTTCTTTTAGAAAGATTGTTAACTTTCGTAAGGCTTTACTAAAATGATATATCGACCAAATGCACCTGAACTTTACAAATGAAACCTTCATGTCCCATGTAAAGCCAAGTATCAGAAATGCATATATCAAATTTTGTACCACCATTTTAAGAATAATATAGTAATTTTACATGTGTATTTTATATGGATTACATAATTGTTTACAATCATATAAAGATTTATATGGATTAAAGAAAAAGGATTCTTTTATATAGCTATATAAACCTATAAAAAGAATTAGCCATATATGTTTAGCAAATTTTACATACCCATATAGAGCCACATCTGTAAATTAAATTGTATGCAGCAATATAAAGATTTATATGGATTATATAGAAAAGGGCTTATTTTATAAAGCCATATAAAGAATTGGCCATATATGAATCAAATTTTATACACCCATATAAAGTTTTATATGGAAAATTTCAGCACAACTTGTATACAGATTTATATGGCCTGTATGAAAGTTTATGTATCAAATATAACTTTTTATGTATCTAGCCATATAAAATTGTATGTCATATAAAGTTTTATATCTATATCTGGCAAGTTTTATATCTATATCTGGCCATATAAAAATGTTATGTCATATAAAGTTTTATATCTATATCTGGCCATACAAAATTTATATTTATATTAAGCTATTTAAAACTTTATTATCTATCTGGCCAATTCTTTACATTGCTTATATCTTTTTTGGAATTTATATAAATCCCATATATATATGGCCCATATATGGAAATCATATCTGGGCCATATAATTTTATAGGATTTCTGTTAGGGTAAAATAAATAAGGTAAATGTTTCTTAGACTAACCGAGTTGCAATCTTGTGAATTTTAGGTTTTGAAATTTTAAGGTGTATAGATTTTTGCTTAAAACTGAATGGTGTCAGCTCCGAAAAAGCGGTGCAGATTTCTACGCACTAATTGAGGCAGTTTGCACTAATCGAGACAGTGCACTGTCTATGAATTTGAATAGATTTTTATCAAACAAAATGTAATTAAAATGATGGATCTTTCCCCAATTCAGAGGTATTGTCAGAAATGAGGACTTGATACTAATCTGATAGCCCGCACGCTAGTCGCGTACATTTCCTCTGTGCCACGTGGCCGTTCAAAATGAAGTGGTGTAATTTTGTTCTTATAGGATAGGTTCTAATTAGAGGGGGGTATGCCTTTATTTATATATGAAATGAAAGGAAATTTCAAGCGCTTTCGAACGGCGGTTCAACAAAGCATGCGTGATGTAAGGTTTGGGTTACACATTTTTTTTTAAATGGCAGAAATTCATGAAATTTTGAAGAAATTTCTCCAGAACAAGAGATTGGACGTAGGGATTATAAAAATAATACCAGGAACCAAAACTATCATGTCTTAGGACTTGCATGTTTGATTTTGAAGCAAAAATGTGATCTTGAAATTATCGTAAGATGTAAAAGAGAAAATTAAAAAAATTGAATTTTTTTGTAGCAAATATTGAGTTTTACCCTTTTTTGATGTATTTTTTCTTTAAATTATGTAATATGACTTCTATAAAAAAGTTTCATTTTGTAATAGAAATATCCGAGTACTTTAAAATGATACCAAGATTACTCTTATAGGACTGTGGTAAAGTCCCGATTTTATTTTTAGAAAAAGGAGGTCTGAAAACGGCGATACTATCGCCGCGTGGTAGAGTAAGGGTTAATCCAGGGTCGACATTCTGGTAGGCGTTATTTGGCTTGATTTTGGTAGCAGAAGATTAGTTCAAAGGAATATATATTTTGGAACGAATGTTAAAATGTAGCATCCCATTGACTACAATATGTGTCTTTAGTTTTTGATGGAAGAGCAAAGCTTTGAGAGAAAACATTTACAGGGTTGAGAAGAAAAAGTATATAAGAATGTATTCTCAAGACAATTTTTGCGCTTCTGTGAGCATTCGGCGCCCTCTCGAAAGCTTCTACCAGCTGTATTCAATCAAATTGCTGCCCTTAATGGCAGGGGAAGATATTGAATATTGCTGACGAGCTATCTCCATGCATCTATTGTCCAGGCACAAAATCCAGCGGCCCGCTCGAGTGCCAATGGTTGTGTCGGGGTGAAGTCCCCGGCAATTTGTTCTTTTCTGCGGAAAATTCATGCGCTTTGGGGCGACAACAATGGAATATTACATGCAAATAGTATATAAGAAGAAGTTATTGATTAACACATAAATTTGTCCATCGCTTAAAAAATATATTCTCAGGACTATTTTGGTGCCCCCTCTCTGAAAGCTTCACTGAGTGGAAGTTTCCCCCTGGCTCCCCTGCCACCATGCCTCTGTTGTGGAGGATAAAACTTAGTGGGCCTAGGAATTCTGGGGGAATAGATTGAAGTGGGGAGATATGAAGTCCTAAGAAATATCTAGCATAGTGGATTTGGTCAGGGCTGCACTCGTGCTAATGTTAAAATTTTACTTAAAGTCTGTGGTGGCTTAGTTCTCAGCAGCCTCTTAAATCACACCTTACTTATTATGTAATTTTTTGTTTTTGGTTACAGGAGAATAAAGAAATTCACATTTTGGATCCATCTGTGATTTACAGACCCGACTTTACAAATGAAGAAAAGAAGAAACTTGGCCTGGAATTGAGAGGAACAGTTTTCACAGCAGAAACAGGAAAGACAGATGAGAATTTTAGAGTATTTTCCAAGGTGATCACTTCTCTTTTTACTCTGGTATTTTGGGGTTCATAGTATAGTTTGCTTGTGGAAGAATGATGACATTTTTCCTCTTGAAAGCTTAATTCTTAATTCTCTTGCTAAAGATAAAAATAAACCACAGTTACAACAAAACTACTTTTACAATTTTAGTAGCATTTCTATGATAAATGAAGTATTATTAATGATATAATCATATAAATGCAGAATTTACACTGTTTGCAGCTCTTACAAAAGTCTAGATAACTCATGAATAGATGGATTTAGTAAATAAGAATGTGATGCACCATACATGCAAATTCTGATCAAAAAATATCAAATCTGTGCACTTGGTCTAGTAACTCATGCACTCAATTGATCTAGAACAAGTTTTGAGCATTAACTAAAAGATTGTGTAGAAGTGAAACTAAACTTCCACATTTTTCACCGTGAAAAGGATTTGTCCATAGGCAAACATACATACAGTAAAATAGGTTGATTTTCCTTTAGCGGCAGACTCTTGAAAATGTCTAGACAACTCATGAATTGAAAGGATTTAGTAATATCTTTGGTAGCCTCAACATGGCATGTGATTTGGAACTATGCCGACAGCAAGTTTTCACAACAGTAGGGAGTGTTGTAGGTTTAAAAGTGGCGTCAAGGTCAAACTAGTGTAAATGTAAATAAAGAGAAAGCCAGCAAGCAATAGAATAGGCTCACCATAATTATTTCCTATATTTATTGTCTTATTAGCTTGCTGTACTCGGTATAAAAAAATTATGTTGGGTACAGCTGTATGTATGAAAATAATTTTTGCTGATACTGCAATTCTTTACCTGTTGGAAGGTCATCTAATCCCAAGATCTTTATTTTCATTTAGTTTTATCAACCTTACTGGTAATTTTATGACATATTTGCATTTCGGTGAGATTCTTAGCCTATTAATATCCAAAAAATGCAAGGACTTTATATGTGGGAGCTGTACCAGTTTCACAAAAATTTAATTGAAGTCGTAAAAGATTATTTCTTTTGAACGATTTTTTTTTGGAAGATTGGTTGCGTTTAATCGTTAAAAGCTCGCAAATTTTGGCGAATAAACGTTTAGTGAATTAATGTAAATCAACAGCACTGTTTACAAGATGTTTAGCATTAAATGAATTAATCGCAAATCAACAGCACTATTTACAAGATGCTTTGAATGATTCCTGTATTTGTTTATTGAGGGATTGAGGGATGTACCTGATTTGCCAGGGGATTTCCATAGTCTTGTCACACAAGTATCAGGCTGTAAAATAGACCTAGCAGACCCTCAGGGTCCCCCAGTGATGTTCTAGGCCATTCTGCACTTTGTCCCCAATCTCCTGTGGATCTAGAGCCATTCTACAGTCTGTCATGTAACAGGCTGGGACATGGCTCTGTGCAAACTACTGTACCAGGGATTGAGAAAACTTAATTATTTGTTTTAGATCTTGGTTGAAGTGTACACAAGGAAACAACATTGACGATTGAAACATGAAAAGGTGGTGAGTGTAGTCAAACCAAGCAGGATTTTCAATTGTAAACAGAAATTCCCAATTCCAGTGCTGTAAAACCTTGTTAAAGGAGCTGTCAGTCGAGAAGTTAGGGCGTTTTTTTTTTGTTATGTCAAGGGAAGTTTAATTTAACACAGGTCTAATTTTTGATACTCGTGTGGTTGAAAAATTACTCCAAAAATCATAAGAAATAATTGTGATTAGTTTGAACATTCATGACAAAGGTTTCCAGTACCCATCACATCCATAAATTATCAATTTGATATTCTTGAGACTCAAGAAAAATACCCACTCACTTTTCAGCCATCAGCTCCTTTAAATGATTGGAAATACTTAATGTTCTTAATGGAAAGAACATCAGCCAGGTAGGGAAGTGATCTCTCATATACCAGAATGTTTTTATTTTTTGTAGGGGTGTAGTATTTATGCAGTGCCGTAGATAAATTTGATTTCCTGTTGCAGATATGTGTAACATTCAACCACAATAGATGTTTGATATTTTGTTTGTTTAATAATTTGTATTGGATTAAAAGTTTACTTTTATTTGACACAGTTGGAGAGGTATAATTTGTTCTTCCATTTTCTATAGGAGCAAGAAACTGTGATGAAAACGTACTATACAATGCACACAAATCAAACTTTTGAGTTTGTTCAAGAAAAGGTAAGTTCACAAAAACAGATAGGACAACATTGCACTGGTGACATCTATAATTGTTGCCAAATGTTTTGGGACAATATCACTCAATTTTTTTTAATCACACCTGTTCCCTTTCCATATAATTAGTCATTTTTCAAAAAACACGGTAAATGCAACTTTTAATGCTGTTAAAGAAGAGTGGGGATCTGTTCTAACCACTTTTGGCCAAGATTGTCAAGCATAATAAGCTAATTGTTCCACATTTTATGCAGAAGAAAAAAAGAAAATAGCATCAGCCACACAATCTTGGACAAAAAAGTTTGAACACTTGTGTCATGGAAAATGACTAGTGTAGACAGTCTACCATAGGGGAGTGAGGCCATACTCTCTTTCCTTAAGTTGTGTTTGGTTCCTTTTGAAAATTGAATTATTTTAACTAGGGCTGTCACGATACGTGTAAATCAGATGTTGATTGCAGACAAAAATATTACAATTCCCCAATATATCACAAAACCTATGTTATGATTATTAATTTCAGAAAACTGCTTGGGTTTTCAACATGCAAATACTAATTTTCCCCATAAAATTTAAGATCTATTGAAGCAATTAGGGAAGCATAAACGAATCAAGATTTTCTGTTAAAATCTCATTCATTTGATATATTTCTAAAATTCTCTGTTTCACAAGTTTTTGATTTAATGAAGTAGTTTACATGTGAAAATGACATATCACAATATGTTGGTCAGAGTTTTGATATCATGGAGAGGAAAAAATATCATAATATCGCGATAATTGATATATCTTGACAGACCTAATTTACTAATTTTAAACTTCTTTTGAAAAGCTCTGCGGATGGATAAACCCAGTTACTTTACCACATTCTGTCTTAGTGTTCTTCTGACTTGGGGTTGCACGAAATATCATAGTATATTCATTCCAATGAAATACACTGTGTGTTGTCAAACATAGGGTTGTATTTGTCACTCTCTGATTATAAACATTCCGTTACAAATCTTGTAGAAATGAAAGTGTTAACGTTTTGTTAAAGGGATAAGATTGTAGAAACTTTCTTCACCATATTAATTCTTGTCCTCATGTAAGATGTAGGTGCTTGTTCACTATAGATAAGCCTTCAAAGGAATACTATTGTCAATTTTCTTTTTTATATATATGAGAGAGGATTATCAAAGAAACGAATTGGTGAAAAAGTCATTATGATATGATAATGAAGCGAGCCGGCCTAGGCATAAAAATGAAACACAGAACACCAAGAGGGAAGTTTAGGCCTCAGATCTCTGATGTTTATTAAGCATAACTCCAACAATTAATCCAACAGTGCATACAATCTTACTTTCCCGTGCTTTCTTTCACAACTATGGGAGATTAATCCTGTTATTGCTTACACTAAAACTGAACCGATGAGAGCTAGCCAATTTCTCTTGGTGTTGGGTTGTACAAGCTGGCAGCTGAGATCCCATCGCCTTGACTAAGCCTATTATAATATATATAGGCTGGCTAGGCTTCTGACTGGTCACTGCTGAGCTGTCAGCCCACACTCCCCAAGCACTGAAAACAAACTGAATCTGGTGTGAAATGAAATACTCCTACTGTGAGGTTATGCAGGCTAGTAGCTGAGATCCCATCGCATTAGCCAAGCCTGTAAAGCTGGCTAGGCTTCTGTATGGTCAATGCAGCTGCCAGTCTGAAGTCCTCAAGCTCTGAACTCAAGTGCTCACTGTTTAGCTTACTTCTCAACTACAACTCACTGATTCCTAGTGAACCACACCTAGTATCACATGATCAACCATGACCAATAGAATTTGTACAAGTGGTGTCTACCAAGCTCATTTACATACCTGATGCCTAAATGTTTATCTCATTTACATACATGATCTTCAACAAGAACCTAAAAGAAATGGAATTTAGGGAATGTGGCCAGTAAGTCCCTCTTTATATAACTTAAAAAATGCAAATGATTGTCTATAGCTTCTCTATCACCATAGTATTAACAAGAAACTTAACATACTTGATTACATAACACAATCAGTGCCTCGTAATAAACAAGGACGAACTTCAAGTGACTTCAAGAACCAGGGGGGATTACTCTGGGCAAAACTTTGGTACAAAGAAATAAACAGTGTTGTTGCAATATCTTATTCCATTTCAAAGATTTCACCGGTGTGATGAAAAGTTACCTTGCAATGTACAGTTTGATTGTCATAATTACAGATTCAAAGATTTTTTTTTTTTTAATGATATGAAAATTTATTTCAACTCAAGGAAATAAGATACCAGCATGGTTTTTTCACCAATTTGTTTCTGTAATAGTCCTTAATCATATATACGAAATGAAAATTCATGGAATATTCCTTGAAATAGATTTGTGTCATTGCAGCCACATGGGAAGAAAATAACCCATATTTTCTTAACAAACCTGTGTTATGTTCATTTAAGTTCTAGAGAAGCACTGTGCTTGCTTTTCTGTCGTGGCCCTCAGGACACGACAGGACTAGTATCGTAATGTTCCATGCGTAAAATCTGCCATCTTTGATACCCTCCCTATACTAGAAAATTTAAGAATAATTACAAACATTTGTAAATCAAACTAGACATTTTGATATATTTAGAAAAGTGAAAATTAATACTATATGATTAATTTTTCAAAGCAGGAATTAGAAAAAAGTGAAAACTTTCAAAAACATAATGGGATTCTATTTAAAGCTCTAATTATAAAAATAAGTTGGGCACTACCATTATAGAAAAAGGTGAACAATATGTGTTGTCGGGTTCTAGTTGTTTGCATTGTAATATAATACAACAAATATTAAACTCCTGGATTGACGTATACTTGAATATGTCAAAACAATATTATCAATTATATTCTTGATGATTGTGTCAACCTGACAAAACTTTGAGGACTGGAAAGGAAGTGGATTAAATCTGAACTAATGTGGACTTTATCTGGACTTAAACTGTATTCGCTCTTCCGAAACACTTATTTTTTTGGGTTAAACCAAAATAATTGATGGTATTGAATGGTTTCTGTGATTGCTTGACCTAGTAGAAGCACAAGTGTGCAGGCAAGCTTCAAACCTAAGGCTCTTTCTCCTGTTGTGTATTACAGTAGTTGTTTACTTTCATTGATGTAGTAAATGCTGTCTGCATTGCATGTATGCTGAAGAGAAAAATTCCAAATTGAGCCTTGAGATACCCTTTGAAGCTTGGGAGCTAGGGGAAGGGGTTGAGAGGCATCCAATTAGGGTTATAGGCCTATTTACTATCAGTGTCATAGTGAAGCATGTTCGCTTATTTTAAAGCGGACAGTATATATAAACCAGATTGAGCATTGCATTTAGAGCAGAACAGTTTTAATCAGTCACAATAGCACTTAAGAGTTTTAAGACTTGACAAATCAAAGTTTGTCCAATTTTTCAGTATGTGTAAAAGTGATTATGTACAGTATGAAAAGAAATACAGCTAAAAAATCGTTTTATTTTTTCCCCCCAAATTTCAAATATCATAGGTTCTCAATTTTTGTTCTGCTTTTAAAAATATTTGGGCAAAGGACAATAAAGTTCACGTAAGCAATTTTCTAGTTGTCCCATTCTTAGGTCACAAAATATTGCACAATTTATGCTATTTAGGTATCTAAGTTTTAAAATGCTGTAAAATGGGCAAGTTTTAATCGATTTTGACTTTCTGCTGTTAATTTTTATATTTTAAACCATTTAAGCTTGTGTTGTTGCTACCTGTCCAAGTATGTAAACATCTTAATTGTCATAGAATGTACAAGTTGAAAGCTTTAACAGAATTTTAAAGAAAGACATGTCTAAATATATCCTTTTTTGGCTGGACTATTCAAAAAATAGTAGAGCTATTCCACTACCCTTGGCGTTGTCATCGGTGTTGGTTTTGGCATTGGCCTGGGCTCTGGCCTGGGCGTCGGCATTGGCCTGGGTGTCGGCATTGGTGTTGGCATTGAGCAATATTGTTTTGCATCATTTTGCTTTAATGTTCTTCATTTTTCATGCTGCTTGACTTTGCTTGACACACATATTTTCTTAAATTGGAAGTTGGTTTACAATCCGGGATGTAGTTCAGGGAATGAGTTGGGGTTGGGGGAGGGTACAGGTTGGAAAGGGGGTTATGCTAATTACATTCTTTTATTGACATTGGTAAGTCAGGGCCTCTCCTTTCTTTGTTGTTCAATTGATAGAATAAAAGAGGTGTTATAGTTATAAAAACTGCTATGTTTTACATGTTTTCTGAGGTACTAGGTGAGGTCCTAAACCTTTAGATTTTTGTTTTAAAATATCTGGGGCAACTCAAAAAATATTTTGAAGCTTGTAGTAAAATGTGAAAATAAGCAAAGCAAATGAAAATGTAAGTGCACCTTCAAAGCTCAAGTAATTTCAAATCATCTGCCCCTGCTACCCTATTTCTGTATATACTTCCCTCGGTAAGCCCACTCACTCTCTTTAAAGAGTCGAGCATACTGTCCTTCCGACAGTTCTTGTTCATCAAATTGTATCGTTAATTCTCCTCTTATCACATAACATACATTTGATAAACCACAGTAATATTCCTTAAACCAATCTTAATTATACATTTTACAACTTCCAGATAATTTAAATATTCTTTGGTCACTTGCCTTTACAGATTGCAAAATGGTGCAGATTTGATAAAGCCGAGATGACGATCATGGAAGGTTTGGATCTTTTAAACAACCTAGTGGATGAAAGCGATCCTGATGTAAGTGACAAAACCAGTTTCTGTTCTCATTTTTGCAAATTCGCTTGCTTTTTTGGGGATTTATTGCCTCTGACCTCTTTTCTTCCAAGTATATTCTTGTGTGTTGGTTTTAAAGGAGCACTCGGCCGAAGTGTTAGGGATGTATTTTTCTGGAGTCTCCAGAATATTTGAAGATGCTTTGTATTCATTTGATTATATTGATACCTGTTGATATGAACATTCGAAGCAACCGTAATTATTTCTATTGAATACTTCACTCATTTTCAACAACAAAGGTGTCAAAAATTAGTCTTGCGTTATTTCAAATTTCCCATGACTTCGGAGAATACACTCCCTCACTTTTTGTCCAAGAGCTCCTTTGACCATGGTGAAAGTTCATTACACTCTGCATGTGTCATTCATTATCTATTTGTTTTCTCACTTCTTTCTTTCTAACCTCCCTTCAAAGTGATCTGTTTTACTTAAAGATTAATGTTGAGGCACAGTGCCTATATATGCATTTAATGCAGTGGGCAAAGGACTTGAGTAGAATGGCCTTACTTTGGGAAGACCATTCGCTAGTTATAACATTTCCATGTTACATTATTTAAAATGCATAAAAACCAACTCTATTAAGAAATTTACTTGTAAAATTCAATTGTAAAAATGGAATAAACCTAATAATCAAGGTAGTGCATTACCAGGATTGAATGCACTGGTACTGAATGCAAATACTCAAATTAGATTTTATAACAAATATTTATGTACCTACAGTATCAATTTAAAACACAATTTTAAGTGGTTTCTCACATAGACAAGTAAACACCAAGGATTAGTTCAGTGGTCAAACAATTTCTTCTTATATGAAAGAGGATTTCAAAAGAAACAACATGCAGAAGGCAGAAAGCATCCAAAAATAAGTCTCATTTGTGTATAAACGACTGAATTCAAACTAATTATGACATCACATCCTCACAAGTCCAAATTGTACGTCTATTCTAGGATTTTTAATGTCAATAATATTTCTTAGGATTCCACTTGAAACTGAGTAGTAGTACTTCCCACCACACAGACTGCTACTAATTTCTGATGGCTTGAAAGCGTATGTTTATATCGTCGCAGGAAAGTACCGTTGTCCTATGTCCAAAAATGCCACTCTGAGATAATCGTATTTTAAGTTCTTAATTCTGCATAAATTTAGCACCTTTGGTTAAAATAGGCTAAGATGGATATAAGATGCATTTTAATAGAGCTTATGTAACTATTTATAGGTAATATTGTTAACAATAAGATTGTGCCCATCTTTGGATTATGTTTGGGTCATAAATGGACTTAAGACAATTTTGAAAAGCAGATATTTTACGTATATTTTTTTTGAGGGAAATCAGTAAGAGTTGTATGTCCATAATCTTTTTTATAAACCCAATTGATCCTATTATAAATCTATGCACATGAATATAGAAATAGCTTCACTTGATGATTGGACCACTTGATTTTGGAAAAGGGGTTAGAACAATAATTTAGGTTTAGATTGTGAATGAAATGAAGTAGTATAGTAAGTTAATTGTGCTGAACTCCTGATTACTGTAACTAAATTTAGTGTTAAATTTACAGAGAGATTTAAAGGGAAGATCAGCGCATTGGCATTAGTATTGAGTAAAGTCCATTACTACCCCCTCAGAAAGGGCGTGAAGTCAGTTATGAAGAAGAAATTATCCCAGCCACAGCCCTAGTAAGATATTTATATGCTCCGGAGAAAGCTGAAAATGATATGAGAAAAGGGCCACAGATCCTATTTAGTCTATCAAAACTTACAACATCAGAACATATACTATTAAGGGAAATCAACATGTACTGTATTAATTAGATTGTCCAGGAAATGGTTGCCCAATAAGATCATTTGTAAGAGAGGAGTTACAAATTGTGCCATTTGATACTTAGTTACTTAAGTAACCTACAAGTATCCTGCAAGTAACCTACAAGTAACCTACAAGTAACCAGTTTTTTAAATACTTAATTACACCCTCAAACTTTAGACTCTGCTATATCACAACATCGAATCAAGATATTAAACAAACAATTGCTATGTGCGAAATGCAAATGAATATTCATTGTTTGAGTGTAAAAATATATTTTATATGCAAATGGTATCTACATACAATATTATTTCAAGATTTACTTTCGATAAGTTGATATTTGGGTATAAAAAATAGCTAAACAATTTCTTATGCAAAATTAACAATTTTAAAGTATGAAAATATTGGCAGATAGTTATAATGGTGTTTTTGAATAAACGCAAATGTGTACATCGCTAATATTAGTATTGTATAATAGTATGGTATAAATGCGAATCTTATTACAATAATAATTACCCCGCGGTGAACATATTGGTATAATTTGCGCTACAAATAAGTGGAATCGCGCATATCAAAACAGAATATGGGATTTGAGGGGATAATGAAGTGTACCTTTGTAATATGGAAAATGTTTCTTTACATGAAACATTAAAAGCTTTCTATAAACGTTTTATGGGAGATGAAACTTTGTTTTTCATTGATGATTGTTCCGCAACAAAAGAGTTGAAATTTCGATCACATGGGGGCCCAGCTGCTTGGGGGAGTCAAAAATGTATGATTAGTGAATAGACTTTTAGTGGTCGGCATACAAACCAGAGTGTTTGGATTCTTTCACAAAAGTACAATTCAGTTCTGAAAGATTTCAGAGAGCAGCAAGTAAAATGGGCTCATCTATTATATTGTAAAGACGAATATTCATTTCAAAACTGCTTGCGAGAAAGTGATGAAATTCCTGATGCGGACACCCAAGATAAAATAAAGTTGCTGTTGTACTGAGAAAAACAAAACATTCAAAATTGATTTTAAAAACAAATCAACAAACTGATTATTGTATTATTTATACTTGCCAGGGAAATGTGGCTTCAAACAATGTTTAGTGAAGAAAAAGAAGCTTCTCTCGGTTTTTCCAGCCAGAGTAGTCTAGTAAGTTAATTTTGCTGAACTCCTGATTAATGTAACTTATACTTAGTGTTACAATTTAAGGGAGATTTAAACAGAAGATCAATACTAATGCCAATTAATGCTGATCTTCCCTTTAAATCTCTTTGTAAATTTAACAGTAAATTTAGTTACATTAATCAGGAGTTCGCACAATTAACTTACTATACTAATGAGGAAACATACTAAGTTTTTCATACTAGTTGCCATAGTATTAAACACATAAGCAGGGATCTGGGTATTATAAAATAATTGATTAAACGAAATTACACGTTTTTAAACTAAAAGTATTCCATTTAACCCTCCTTATAAGTATACCTTGTTTTTGCCCATTCAGTAAAAGTGCTATGTCCAAATATTTTCAGTTTTCTTTGTTTTTATGGAAATAAAAACAGTCCTATGTCTAAATGGAATTAAAAATAATGCAATGTCCAGGACATAGGACAGTTTATCTTTCCTCAAATATATTTCTGGGACATAGCACATTTTTTTTTTCCACAGTATTTTTTTTCCTAGATGATATATGTTAAGTCAGAGGTATAGAAAGTAGCCTACTTGGTTATAGATTATTTACCAATGAAAAAGTCCATTTTGCCAAGAAATGGACATAGGACAACTTTACTTTCCTGCGACGATATACGAGTAAATATAATTAGGATGATTTCTTTCCGAAAATCTATCAAAAGCTTTGTTTTTTTTTCTCTTTTTGCTTTGTTGTTTAAAGAAACCAATGCAAAATATGTAAAGGAAAGTTATAGGTAAATATCTGATATTTGAATAGCAAGGGTAGCATATTGAAACTTAAAATTTGTCACATAGAATGATGTTATTTCATAGTTCCTTTAGGGTATTATTTTTTAAAAGATTAATCAAATTATCGAATTGATAAATTAAGTTAAGTTCATTTATTGACTATATGGAGTATCATAGGATGGTGTGCATTCCATCTCCTAAATTTATAATTGAAAATTTATAAATATTTCAATAAACAGCATTAATCCTTTGGGGTAAATATTTTGTATCCTACTAGTTTACTTAAAAGAGGAATAGCAAGTGACGCTTTACAGATTTGATGAAACCTTAATATGATGATGCATGACTAGATGTAAATAGGACATGTATCAGCTTTACGCTGATACAACCGGGAACAACTCACTTCACTGTTTTCTATCTTTTTTCTGTACTCATTGCCTCAGTTTCACAGGTATTATAACACTTGATAAAGGAATGACAGGTAAGTTTATGAAGGTTGTTAAAGATGAAGGGTGAGGAACAAGCCTCGACTAGATGAAAGTATCCATAGATGAACTTTATACACAAATAAATCAGGTCATCGGTTATGGAGGAGCAGTGCACCATCAGCCCTCTGTTGCACAAAGAAAGTTTCCCCTCTCATCTGATCTACCGCCACTTGAAGCGTCAAAGCTAATAAAGTTATCCCTCATAACTACCGGAAACAAGTTAAGAACAGTAGATGGTAGAAGGTAAATAGGAACAAGCATGTTAAACAGGTTTATTGACAATATATCACATATTTGATGTGTACTGTGTGTATAAACTTAACAAACAAAACTATATATGTTTCTTTGTAGATAAAAAACATGGTGATGGAATGGAAGTATTTTTCTTATTTTGCAATGTTTGATTTAATCTTAATATGATTCATGTCAACCTTGATTTCTTCCACAGTGAAAAGAAATGGCTTATTACATTGTTTAAAGCGACATATTTTCTTTATAAATCTTTAACATCAGTCAGGACCCTTCTCACTGAATAAGCAGCTAGAATGTATCTTTCTTACTCGAAAGATTCCTTAGATATTTTAAAGAAGCAGTTTCTAAGAATTGATCATGTTTAAACAAAAGATAGTTTCAAGCCTTGTTAGGAGATGAAGTAACCTTTTGAATGTGGACAGAATGAAGGATTTATGTTGCTACAGTTGCGCAGTAAAACCCGATTCCTTAATTTAAGGCTTATTCAGTAAGAAGACACCACCACTGTGTTTGATCTAGAGCACATTTACTGAATTCCAGTGCTAATGATGCTACACTTGAAACGGCACCTACTCAAATTTATCAGTAATTCAGATTTTGTTATGCTGTAGTGATGTAACAAAACTATTCTTGGCAAATTTAGAATGGTATGTGAAAGAGTGGTAATTGCTTTTCTAGCTATGACAAATGATACATAATTTTTTTACGAAATCTGTGCAGTTTGGTAATGATCTATCAGTAAATTTAACAGAGATTACTTTGCAATAGATATTAATTGGTTATTTTTCTTTGCCAATTTATTCCCTGTTTTTGATACAGATAAGTGTTCCAAACATTTACCATGCATATCAGACAGCTGAGAGGATCCGCCAAAAGCACCCGGACCAGGATTGGTTTCATCTGATAGGACTGGTTCATGACCTGGGCAAGGTCATGAGTATCTGGGGAGAACCTCAGGTATGTATGTGCATGATTTGCTCTCCTTTCACAAATTATTATGTTATCACACCTAGAAAATTTTAGTAAAACAAATCAAATAAATACATTTTGGAAAGGAAGTTTTTTTAGTTTGTTTCTGAGTACCACCTAATTGTTACTAAATGCAGAATTGATGACATGGGAATTAAGGATATGACTGAAATCTGTTTGTAATGCTATCAATTGTTTTGTGCTTTTAATGTAGCCTTTGGTGCATGGATGAGATTTGCTTACTGAAAGTGAGAGGTAACAAAGTCACATAATCAAATTTGTGTAATGAGTGCAAAGTCAACTCACCTTCTGAAAATAGGGGGATCAAAAGTCAAAATCACACTGAGATACAAAAAATCACCAAACAAAATATATATTAATACAGAAAGAAGTGTGTATGGGGCAGAGGAAAGAGGAGGGGGGGGGGTATTGTTCTGTTGTTTTCAATTGTAACAAATTTAGCAAAAATATGAAATATGCATTCTTATGTTAAACATTAAATCTGTTGTAAATATTATCATCTTAACAATGAGTTCTGTGACTCAAAATATTGTTTTCACAGACATTGATAGTTTAGCTTTTACACATCTGTCATGTTTTCAACCTTGGATGTGAGTTAGTGATAGGTTTGTGGGTGACAGTGTTCATATGATATGATTATTTTCTGACATTAAAACTATGTGAAAATGTCAGCATAGATTGTTAGTTTGAACTTTGACACCTATTTGCTATGGAAGTAAACATAACATACCATATTGGATACTTGATGAATGATTTTTGCAAGATGTAATTGTGTAAAAATGGGCATTTGTATTTATATTTTGAAGTTACTAAGGTTATGTTAGATCATGTGCTAGCTGCATGCATCCTCTGTTTAAAGGTAACAGGCTTCAATTTGAATTTTAAATAAATGTTTTTTTTTGCACAAGAAACCAATTCTACTTTGATGTTTTATGAACTAATTGAGGTTGGGAGGTTATTGTACTTTTTGTTGACTACTTCTACAGTCCAGGAGACAGGCACGGGAAACAGATGCAAAGGAGGGGGGGACAAGGAGTGGGGGAATAGCCCAACCAGTGGTATTTGGGGCACCCGTCACTTTTCAGCCAAAATTGCACAAGATGTATTATAGTCTTTTAATTTTGACCCCACAACTTTGAACACATTCCTGCACTTTGCGAGGTGTTGAGAGCAACGTGACTTCTATTCTATTCTCTCCAGCTTTTCATTCTGTTTCACTTTACCTTGCACTTTACCACCTAAATTTTGTTTTGTATCTCCATTTTCTGGGATTATCTTTCTGTGGATGGGTATCTGCTTTCGGTGAGATTGTTTTTTTGTTTTTTTCCCCCCCTCCCATTCTAACCAGACTTTCGCGCCTTACAGCGCTTTACCTGTACAGCGGTTTCCTATAGTAGTTCCGTGATTTTTTGTTGTAGTTGCCTCGGGTTTCTTGGCCCTTGGTTTTTTTTCTCCATCATGAAGAAACACTTCTGCCTTGACCCTCCCTCCCAGTGGCCCACCTGCTACCTCCATTGACCATTCTTTGGCCCCAGTCCCGAAAATTATAATAATACAGGCCACTAATAAACCAGAAAGTTTTAAAAGAGCTTCCATTTTTCTCATACACAAGGTGCTCCAAGACCTTGTCGGTACTCTCCCCAAGGTCTCTACCCTCAGATCTGGCGATCTCCTGGTGCACTGCACCAGGGACACTCAAGCCACCACCCTCCTCACCACCAAAACCATAGCCAATACCGGTATTGACGTTACAGTTACCCCCTACCGTTCCCTGAACTCCAGGAAAGGTGTGGTCAAAACTAGAGACCTTGCCTACCTGACCGATGAAGACCTCTTAGAGAAACTTGCCAATCAACACGTTATTG
The DNA here is from genome assembly GCA_020152595.1 of Chiridota heheva. Classification (NCBI taxonomy): domain Eukaryota; kingdom Metazoa; phylum Echinodermata; class Holothuroidea; order Apodida; family Chiridotidae; genus Chiridota; species Chiridota heheva. The sequence continues at coordinate 307,749 of JAIGNY010002993.1, read as the reverse complement.
AAGCCTGTCGTCTTGTCCTCAAGAGAGAGATGGTGCCGAAACACCTACCAATACCATCTTCCTGACTTTTTCCACACCAACTCTCCCCTCCCACATCACCAGTCACCCTTTATATTCCTAACCCCCACCGTTGTCATAAGTGCCAGAAGTATGGCCATGGTAAAAACTCCTGCTGCAGCCAAGCGCGCTGTGGCAACTGTGGAGCCCTGGACTATGACAGCACCTCCTGCACCAGCACCCCGCTCTGCACCAATTGCGACGGTACTCACCCAGCCAACCATTTCTCCTCAAAAGACTGCCCCACTTGGCTGCAGGAAAAGCAAATAACCAAACTCAAAACCCTTAGTCCCAACATCACTAACCCGGAGGCTAGGAAGTAATTTCTCGCTTTCCTTCACACTAAACCTTCCTACTCTAGCGCAGTCTCCTCTAACACCAATACCGCCCACCCTAACACAACTAAAACTGACTCGCATACCCAAACCGACCTCACCTGGCTTTTCTTACCCAGTCCTAAGCCCATCACCATTGCCAATAGGCCAACCACACCCATTACCCAAACCACCTCTCTCCAACCTTTCTTCCTCTAAGACTCCTGCCATCCCCTACCCCAACACCTCTAATGCCATCAAACTTAAGCCAACATGGCTAACAAACCTCTTCTTCTGGACAATTCTAAATTAGTAAAAAGGGATGCCTGATTTATCTTTTTTTTCATTTCATGATTTTTTATGTGTGTATTTGTAGTTGGAGGAAGCATATACATACCAAAAGCATATACATACCAAAATGATCCAAATTTGTATCAGAGCAGCATATTTTGATAAGATTAACTGTCAAAGGATTTGTGGATGTCAAATTCTGTATTTTTTTAGATATAGCTGTGATTTGTACACAACAATCTTGTGTTACGAATAATTATAAATGAAAACTTATTGTGAGCCAGTATTCTATCAAAATAATGTGCAGTGACACAACATTGTAAAACAATAAGAACCAAACATAACGAGGAGTTGCACTATTTGCTTTTCACAAATAGTCTAAAAACATGGTGTCACCAAGAACATTCATGAGAGGAATGAACCCAGAAAGAATTTCTGTCAAATTATTTGATTGATTATGAAGTATAACTGATTCAAAGATTGTTTTCAGAGTTCTTTCAGAATAGAATTAAGATCACGTAAGCTACATTTTTAGAATTATTTAAAAACTACATACTTTTGAGATCATGGTATGTGTAGAAATCTTTAAACCAGTTTTTTAAGAAGAACGTTTTGGAAGCTTTGAACTTTGAAACTTTATTAATGGACTCATCATTATCATCATTTGTTAACTTCATATAAGATCAGGAGATAGCCTTTTGGTCTCTGAACTCATCCTTTGTATGGTGCATTTATGGCTGAAATGGGTGAAAATTCAGTTTTATTTCAAAAGATTGGGTCCCCTGTTCTTTATATGTGCCACTATTTACAAGACTATGTGACTCAAGGCTGTCATCATGGATACTGTTATGTCAGTCTACCAATTAAAAGATTTTATATCGTCATATAAATCCGTTGTTTTTACTATTTGGGGTATTTCTTTCAGTGGTGCGTTGTTGGTGATACATTCCCTGTTGGCTGTTCTCCTGACCCCTCTGTAGCATATGGTTTGGAAAGCTTCGCAGACAATCCCGACATGCAAAACGAAAAATACAACACCAAGCTTGGTATCTATGAGGAGAATTGTGGAATTGAAAATATCACCATGTCATGGGGACATGACGGTGAGTTACTTGTAGAAATGTTACTTTGTTGTTTTGTAGAACGAACTAAATGTCACTTATATGCCTAAAGTAAAGATAGTCAAGTTACATCTATCAGAGCATTTAGGCTCATTCCTGGTTTCGTTAGGCTCATTCCCGGTTTTGTTAGGCTCATTCCCGGTTTTGTTAGGCTCATTCCCGGTTTTGTTAGGCTCATCCCCGGTTTCAAGGACACAATGCAGTGCTCACGACGAGAATCAAACCTGGTACCTTTCGCATATGACCTAGACTTCTTAACCACTGAGCCACTGCACCTCTTAAAGTAAGGATAAGAAACAGCCAAAACTGTTGATTATGGCAATAAACTGAAATTTACAACCAGGTTACAATTAAGCATTTCTTAGCTTTTGCTCGCAACGTAGGTAATCCAGATTAGAAGCCCTTCAATTCCTTTCCGTGTAGGAAAGTATTCATAGCAAATGGAAGCGATAATTGAACATCAGTCCTGAACCTTTGGTTTCATGTTTGAGGGAATGGATAGGTGCTACCATCTATTTCCTCCAGGGTTGAATTTTAAAACAGGAACTGCTGGAGAAGACGACACTTTCAGCTTGATTTGCACCTAATGTTATGCAATATATCGGATGACCAGGTTCAAAATTCAAAGAATAAACTACTCAGGATGTAATGATTTCTACAAGTCAATTGACCAAACACTATTTTCCAGATCTTACTACAGAAGCAAAAGACTGACTCATAAAATCTAGCACAATTTCTTCAACTGAATTAGGAAAGAATCATTGATGTGCTTTATGGAATGCAAAGAAACATAAATGAGGATTTTTATGTTTTTAGTGTTCAGTTTTTATGGGAAGATACTGTCATGTGAAGGAAAACTAAGAGTAGTTTGTCATGTGCTGAAGAGAGTAGTTTGTCATGTGCTGAAGAGAGTAGTTTGTCATGTGCTGAAGAGAGTAGTCTGTCGTGTGCTGAAGAGAGTAGTCTGTCGTGTGCTGAAGAGAGTAGTCTGTCGTGTGCTGAAGAGAGTAGTCTGTCGTGTGTTGAAGAGAGTAGTCTGTCGTGTGCTGAAGAGAGTAGTCTGCCGTGTGCTGAAGAGAGTAGTCTGTCTTGTGCTGAAGAGAGTAGTCTGTCGTGTTCTGAAGAGAGTAGTCTGTCGTGTGCTGAAGAGAGTAGTCTGTCGTGTGCTGAAGAGAGAAGTCTGTCGTGTGCTGAAGAGAGTAGTCTGTCGTGTGCTAAAGAGAGTAGTCTGTCGTGTGCTGAAGAGAGTAGTCTGTAGTTTGCTGAAGAGAGTAGTCTGTCGTGTGCTAAAGAGAGTAGTCTGTCGTTTGCTGAAGAGAGTAGTCTGTCGTGTGCTGAAGAGAGTAATCTGTTGTAGAGCTGTGAACGTTTAGGGATTTTAGTAAACGTGTACACGCCAAAAAAAGCGAGCGTGTATCGTGTACACGAGTTTAGTACCGTAATTTTCGGAAATACACCAAAATTGCTCCAAAACTACAAGGCGAAGTAAAAAAATCACGCAACTAGTATGGCAAAAGTACTGACTGCTTTGCTCAAATAGACGCTGAGTTTTGCTTTCCAAATCGTAAAAAGTTTACTTCTACAGAACAAATTATCATTTTTATGGAAAATATGCATGGAAATTCAGTTTAGAAAGAACAGATAACTTCCTTTCAGTGTCATGTAAACTCAACATCGCGTAACTTGTTTGTCGTATTCGCTACGGCTTCCAAAGTTTTGTGAAAATCTTGCATACTGAGGCCTATGATATACCTCGCCGTAAAACATTTCAAAACTACGCCACCACCGCCAGGAAGTTCTGAAATATTAGCCCTCTCGAAAAAATGGCCGCCATCTTTGCGCAGCATGCAGAATTTCAGCTTTGTTAAAACCTTTTTCTGTTTATTTATTATGCAATATTTTTTCTTTCTTGCAAAATTTATTTGACTCATCAGGTAATATTTACATGTAAATGTACTGATTGTCACGATTCAAGTGGTTTTTGGTCGATGAAACGGGCCTTGATTGTGTGGGATTTAAAGCCCTATGGCCTAACGTTAGGCCTATTGTTAGTTTCACTGTTTACTGCTGCACATTCGCGGTACATTTTACAAGTTAGATTACTCAGATTTCGGCGAAATCAAAGTGCATAATATCCCCATTCATTAGTGATTACTGCGCATTTGTGATTCGCACATTTAAAAAAGATTAATGCTAATCGGGTTTACAGTTTGTAAAAAATCATTGATTGGAATTTTGTCAGCCGAATGTGTGTGTGATTTGAATCATCAATATTGATTTTCAACGGCAAGACACTAGGCCTATAATGTATGAAAAACGATTACTCGCAATGAATATTTAGTAAACGTTTACAAAATTTGCGAGCGTGTAGCGAGTACACGCTAAACGGTCACAGCTCTAATCTGTTGTGTGCTGAAGTGAATAGTCTGTCGTGTGCTGAAGAGAGTCTGTCGTGTGTTGAAGAGAGTAGTCTGTCGTGTGCTGAAGAGAGTAGTCTGTTGGTGCTGAAGAGAGTAGTTTGTCATGTGCTGAAGAGAGTAGTTTGTCATGTGCTGAAGAGAGTAGTTTGTCATGTGCTGAAGAGAGTAGTCTGTCATGTGCTGAAGAGAATAGTCTGTCATGTGCTGAAGAGAGTGGTTTGTCATGTGCTGAAGAGAGTAGTCTGTCATGTGCTGAAGAGAGTAGTCTGTCATGTGCTGAAGAGAGTAATCTGTTATGTTCTGAAGAGAATAGTCTGTCATGTGCTGAAGAGAGTGGTTTGTCATTTGCTGAAGAGAGTACTCTGTCATGTGCTGAAGAGTGTAGTCTCATGTGCTGAAGAGTGTAGTCTGTATGTGCTGGAGAGTCATTTGTCAAGTGGTGATGATGTTTGTGATCAATTTTTTGAATGCTTTATGCCTATTTTATATTGACTGTAGCAGAGAATTGAGTGACAAAATTTCATTGTCCAAAAATCTGTGACATTTTGAAAATTTTGTGACAAAATGAACATAAACAGATGTGTTAAAATTTGTTTGACATTTTGTGACATGTTTTACCCCTTCACTCACACTCATTGGTAATTTGATATTGCATTTTAGTGGTGGATTTCATTTTTCATGAAAAAGACTTAACCAAATAATCCTTTTTATGAGTATCAACGGTCAACTGGTCATGATGTGTGAATCTATGCCAATCAAATGTGACAAAGGCAAAATTGATGTGACATTTTGTGCAGAAGGTGCCAAAAATTAGTGACATTTAAGACATTTATGTGTTAAATTTGAAATTTTGTGACAATCCATCAATCATCACTCCATTCTCTGCTGTAGGTGTCAGTAGTCTTAACTTTTAAGATGGTGGTAGAGGACCAGAGCAGAATAATTACCTGGATGAAAAATTTTGATAAATGATTGAAGTGTGGAAAGTGTTTGATGTAAATAACAAGTTAATCATTGTCATCAAAGTTGAAGATGTATGCTCTTCATGAATATAGAACATTCATTTTTTCCTCTTGCATTGACATTCATAGAACAGCTAGTATTTATTCACATTATTAGCTTGGTTTCACACAATTTCGAAAACAAGATTATCAATGAGCCAAAAAGGGCAAGTACTTCAGGGCTGCACACAAAATTGGCTTATAAAATTTTGAATATTATTTACTTAAAGTTATATAGTACCTTCCATGCTATAAATATGCAATCTGGTCCAATGACCTGATTCTAATGCACTTCTAACTGACCTTAAAAATGTAGTTATCAACCCAGCCCCAACCTCCATAATACCTCTAACATCCCTTCTTTTTAGTGTTGCTGTCACAACATTGCTGGAACTGGCCTAAAAATTTCTTTAAATTTTCACCTTTTTCTAACAATTTTCTTCCTTGCAGCTCCTACCATGCAGGTTTGTAAATTGTTTGGCATTTTCTTCTGGCCTTTTCCAATCACCTGAAGTAAGATGAGGTAGTCATGGGACCAGGAAGTATAGTCCAATTCACAGGACTTTTCCCATTAAGCTTAGACTTAAGTTAGAGTGTTTTTGCTTCCATCCCTACAAAACGGGTGGCTACAAAGAGAAAGTCCAACTCTCGCGGCGGATGTTTTTAGTCCCTAGGGCACCTGGTGTGCTTGTTTAGAGGACACCATTCCCTTGGGTAGATGTGTTTTTCACTCTAGGCCCCCACCCTACCACAAGGATAGTCTAGTGTTATACAGTACATATGTATTAACATGTTAGGATGTCTTCAGTACAGATTCTTGTATGCATTAAGCCAACTTCTCGTTTCGATGTTGGTGCATGCACAAGGGGTCGACGTCACCACAGAGTGAGTGCGGAGTCGGCTTTAGCCAGCTTCAAGGAGCTACAGTTATTTATTATTTTATGTTACCAAACATAGCGTGAGATCATACCTCTTGCATATAGTTAAGACAGAGTTTTTAATTTATGAGCTTGATTCATTTGGCGATAGAGACCAGGAAGGGAGGGGGGGAGAGCTCCCTTGTGCCCTCTTTTAAAGAAATTCACCTTTCTTTTTATCTCCACAAACACCAGGATCACAGTGCTTTGTGATTTCTAAACCACCCCTATGCATTTAAAGTTTTTACATTTCATGCATTTTCTCGGATTTTTGAAATTTTCCAATATAAGTGTAACTGATTCTTTTTTCTGGTGTACTAAATTGCTGTGGCTTGCCTCATACCATGTTTGATGTCTTCCGCAGTTCCGTCTTGCCCACGTTAAAGGTCGTAAGTACATCTCCGTAGGGGAGCTTTGGTGTAAGTCTATATTTATATACATATATATTTATTTTCAGACGCCAAGAGGCGCTTCATGTTAAATATATCATATCAGTATAAAGTCCAGAGTTTTCTGCTTATGCCACGAACTACAGCTCAACGATACTGAGATGGGAGGTCAGAGGCAGTAGCCTACTTTGTTAACTTATACTGACTTACCCCCTGGGGCCCCCAACTCGAATCAGCAGGGCCAATGGCAGAGTTCTGTCAGACGTAAGTTATTTCTGAAACCATTTTGATCAGCTAAGTTCGGGTCTTAACGACGGAACTTAGAATAAACCACGCATTGCTAGCACCCCGTCTTGGCGATACTGAGTCAATGTGGTGTAGGTAGTGGTGGGTGACTCCTTATAAGACCACTGTGGACCACGTTTCTGTGTAGGGACAGGTAGGGCCACAAAGGGGCTGCATCCTAAGTGAGTTACAAGTAATTTTACGTCTCGCTGTAGAGGCATTAGATTACTTCCACAGGTCCATAGTGGTCTGCACTGCTCCAATGTATGGCTCTGTACGGGTCCTTACGGCTCCACAGCACGGGTCCATGAAACGGCTTTACAGGCCATTGCAGGGGTCCATACGGCTCCGTATCCAAGCTTTACGGGTCCATACGGCTCCGTATCCAAGCTTTACAGATCCATACGGCTCCGTATCCAAGCTTTACGGGTCCATACGGCTCCGTATCCAAGCTTTATGGGTTCATACGGCCGTATCCAAGCTTTAAAGGTCCACATGGCCGTATCCAAGCTTCACAGGTCCATACGGCTCCGTATCAAGCTTTACTGGTCCATACGGCTCCGTATCCAAGCTTTACGGGTCCATACGGCTCCGTATCCAAGCTTTATGGGTTCATACGGCTTCGTATCCAAGCTTTAAAGGTCCACATGGCTTCGTATCCAAGCTTCACAGGTCCATACGGCTCCGTATCCAAGCTTCACAGGTCCATACGGCTCCGTATCCAAGCTTTACAGATCCATACGGCTCCGTATCCAAGCTTTACGGGTCCATACGGCTCCGTATCCAAGCTTTATGGGTTCATACGGCTTCGTATCCAAGCTTTAAAGGTCCACATGGCTTCGTATCCAAGCTTCACAGGTCCATACGGCTCCGTATCCAAGCTTTACTGGTCCATACGGCTCCGTATCCAAGCTTTACGGGTCCATACGGCTCCGTATCCAAGCTTTATGGGTTCATACGGCTTCGTATCCAAGCTTTAAAGGTCCACATGGCTTCGTATCCAAGCTTCACAGGTCCATACGGCTCCGTATCCAAGCTTTACTGGTCCATACGGCTCCGTATCCAAGCTTTACAGATCCATACGGCTCCGTATCCAAGCTTTACGGGTCCACAAGGCTCCGTATCGCTGACATTCAGCATTTCGCTTACTTATCCTCCCGGTCCTCTCCACAGCGGAGCAAGTCCCAGAGTAGGGATCGAGAAAGAAGCAGGAAGCAGCACTAACTGAGAGGACAGTTTCCATCCTTCCCCCACTTCCCATCTGAGCACAGGCGTGGACATAGGAAGAAAAATGGAGTTAATCAGAGGGAAGATGTTTCTTACGTTCACGGACTCTTAATACCCAGGCTTCTGTCTTGGGCCACACACACCATGGAGGAGAGGCTGCTGCTTTCCCCGCACCACCGGCCAGCAGCGACCGATGTATACTTTCAACACTCTCAGACTTTGCAAGTCGCAGGGAGGACGTCTTTGAAATCTACCCCTAGGGCTGAAGATGGTCTCACGGAGACCTCTACCGTCCTGGACTTTACACAAGGCCATTTACAGCCGATAGAGGAGAGAGTGCTAGCTGTTGAAGGCGATAGCAGATTTCCTCTCACAGCGAACGTCTCTGACGAGAGACTGGCTGATGCTCTTAGACCGCTTAGCCAGTCGGGTGGACGTAATCCCCATGTGCAAGTTTCACACGAGGGACCAATGTCCCCTTCTGCTAGACCTTCTGCGGTCGCTTCTAGGACACAGTATTCCCACTCCACACCTTCAGACGGTGGCCATTCATGTTTAGTGGTGGTGCAGCCTCTCCCACCTGTCATGAGGAGCGAAGTTTCCACCCATCAGACCTTCACCGTCAGAGGTGACGGATGCGTCTTGGACAGGGTGGGGAGCACATTTAATGTGGTCCCTAATCTCAGGAACTTGGGCAGGTACTTGGCATATGCTGAAACCGCTAGTGCTGAGCAAAACAGTTCAGATACGCACCAACTTTGCACCACTGTTGTGGTCTCTCTCTCTTTTAGACAGGGAGGAACAGAGTCCAGGAATTTCTGGAATCCTTCCTCTTATCTTGGTGCAAGAGGAAGCTTTTGTCCTAAGAGAACGTGATCACGAATCTGTCATCTCGCCTCAGTGGAACTCCCACAGGATGGGCGTGCTTACCACAGGTGACCAGAGCGATCTGGACAACATTCGTCCTCCTGTAGGTCTGTCCGTGTCTGTGAACGATTACAAGCTACCGATTCTCTGTGTCCCAACTTCTGACCCGCAGGTGTTCAGAGTTGAGGCATTTACAATCACAAGGACTCACTACGTGGGTTACGCCTTTTCCACCATTCGTGTTGGAACCGAGGGTACTTGGCAGAGCGATGTACGACCGGTAGCACCCATTTGGCCTGGCCAACTGTGGTTCCCTCAGCTGCTCAAACTTTTTCGGGCTTCCCGTACGAGCTTCTGGTTAGAGATGACTTTTGTCTCATTCCCGGACTCCATCAAACTGACTGCACCACAGTCCCTGAGCACTTCATTTGACTGTGTGGCCTCTGTCCGCTGATCCTTGGCGTAGCAAGGTTTTCTTAGGAGTTGATGACCCCCTCCACCTTTTGGAGGGGTAGTCAAGGGCTTTAGGATAGCTGTAGCAGCATTCACTGAGGCTTTCCAATTGGGTTGAAGGTCATAGACTCATGACCACTGAGTGAATTAGCCAAAAAACAATCTTCTTATAAAGACCTTCCCAGATTCATGCATCCCTGTGGGTCATGCAAGTTGTCTTAGGCACTCTGGTGAAAGCTCTGCTCGAGCCACCCCTCACGTGCCCACTTGTGGAGTTGATGCTTAAAAGAGTTGTCTGCTTTCCGCGAACTCTACTAAGCGCAGAGGTGCTTTTGTGCGTTTCCTCCTTAAAAAAGTCATTTTCATCTTTTACTCGGAGCCAATACTCGTACCACCGCTTTCCGCGCCTTCAGACCTACCAGAAAACAGGGTATAATGCCCTGTCTGTCTGGCATCTTTAGAATTGCTTCATGTCTGGCGTCTTTAAAATTGCTTCATAAGTACACAGCAGATGCTCGGCGTTACAAATGCATTCTTCTTATCGTTACGAAAATCTCATCGGACGGGGGATCGACCAAAGCAATCTCTTAAAATATTCGGCGCTCTTCATGGAACAGCCAGGGTATGCACTCAGGCTAGAGGATAATTCGTGCAGCTGTTTTGGAAAAGGCATGTCGCATTTATTCCCCTGTATTTGCTTGACCTACTTTACAATGTTCCTGTTTCCCCGCTAATGTTTGCTTTAACAAGGTTGCACGCTAGCGAATTTTTCCTCTGTTCGGGAATTCCTTATTTTGCATTGGCTAACACACGCTTCACAGGTTCTGTCTCATGGACGAACTCGCTGAGTTTTGTTGCGTTATTTTAGACACTACTATGATGTTTATAATATCATTTTAGACCCTACTATGATATTTATATTGTGTTTAATAGCTCTCTCATTTGGCATGCTTTCTGAGTTGATCTAACTCGGGTTTATGCGGCGATTGCCTCACTTACTGATAACGGGTAGTGACCTGTTTGGTTTGAATACAACTAGGAGTTATTTACTATGGTTGAATTATTCCTATTCAGAGGTTTTTTTGTCCTTAAGGAATCTAATCCTTTTAGTAGGATAAAACTAGTAAAAGTATTAGGACCAGCCTTTTGAAAATTGGGCTTTGACCTGAACTCTCTTCCTTCTGTTCCTTGGTTGCAATCTGATTTCATATTGATAGCATGGAAGGTAAGATATAACTTAAAGTAAATTTACCCGGAGAGCTATACTTACCTTCCATGCATCCCGGCCCGGCTCCCATCTCATTCAGGCCTCGGTGGAATGTTAAGTGAGGGATGTTAGAGGTATTCTGGAGGTTAGGGCTGGTTGGTAACTACGTTTTTAAGGTCGGTTAGAAGTGCGTTTGAATCAGGTCATAGACCAGATTGCATATTTATAGCATGGAAGGTAAGTATAACTCTTGTAAATATCCCCTCTACGCTTAGCAGGGTAAATTTATCAGAAGTTTTACAATGTGAGCTTGTAGTGCTTGAGAGGTTAAAATTTAACCTAAAATTGATGAAAAGCCAATGCATTATTTTTACCCAAAGGGTCCCCCACAAAATTAGATACTGGTCCAATCATATAAGTAAGGTTTATGAGGATGGAGATGGCATTTAATGAGAGCCCTTACCTACACTTTGAGAAAGGGCTCTACATCCATCTTCGTCCCAAGGAGTTCCCACAGCCTCTGGTTCAGCTCTGACTACTGTTTGACTTAAAGTGCTAACTTAGTGTACTATTCTTTAAAATGCTTATTTTACTTTATTGTGGAGTAAAATTGATAAAATTGTGTAATAGTTTTTCCCGCTTATTATTCATTGACAGAGTATTTATACCGCGTCCTGATACATAATGGGTGCACCATTCCTGAGGAAGGCCTGTGGATGGTGCGATACCACTCCTTCTACCCGTGGCATAAATCTGGAAGTTACTTGTATTTGTGCAACAATAAAGACAAAGAAATGCTTCCATGGGTAAATGAATTCAAGTAAGTCCATGTTTAATTCCTTGTTATTTGTAGTTTTATGGAACTTTCACTTAAATTTCTTCAAATCATAAGATTTCAATTTGGTCATGCAGGAGATCAGACCCACTAAGTGTTAAAAGAATATGAAAAGCTTTGTTCTTAAGAGAATAGTCTTTACATTACAACAAAAGCACCTGTAGAGTCCAAATTATGGCCAATCAGTTTCCAAGAGTCCAAATTATGGCTAATCAGTTTCCAAGAGTCCAAATTATGGCTAATCAGTTTCCAAGAGTCCAAATTATGGCTAATCAATGTTTCAAGAGTCCAAATTATGGCTAATCAAAGTTTCAAGAGTCCAGATTATGGCTAATTGAAGTTCAAGGGTCCAAATTATGGTTAATCAAAGTTTCAAGGGTCCAAATTATGGTTAATCAAAGTTTTAAGAGTCCAATTATGGTTAATCAAAGGTTCAAGAGTCTAAATTATGGCTAATCAAAGTTTCAAGAATTTTTGGTTCCGATGCGATAGCATCAGGAACCTATTCAGTCATGATGGCGTATGTATGTGTGTGTGTGTATGTGTGTTTGTGACGGCCAAACGTGATATTTCAAGAATGATATTTTAAAAACGATAAGCTGGATTTATGTCATATGTGGTACACAGGTAGCCCATGCTCTGTAGATGTACCTTATTGTTTTTGATGGTGATTTCTTGCATATTAATGAGTAGGCGGGGCTTAAATGTTAAAATCTTGAAATGCTCATATTTTAACAACCGCTTGTTTGTTTTGTTTCATATTTGGTCTAATTATGATGTTAGCAGGTGTGTACATGTTTATGATGTAAAAACTTTGAATTGTATTAATATGCATAGTGGGCAGAGCTTGATATTATTTTGCTGAAAAGAGCTTTAAACATGGTATTTCAAGAACAGTAAACTGGATTCATGTATTTCGTGGTACACAGATGGCCCATGGTCTGTAGATGTGGCCTATTGTTTTTTGTGGTGATATCATGCATATTAATGAGTAGGTGGGGGGCGTAATATAATAATTTTTAAATGTACTTATTTTGACAATCTTTTTGTCTGTTTTAGATATTTGTCATAATAATGATGTTAGCTAGTGTGTATTGTGTTCATGGTATAAAAATGTTGGTTGAATTTCATTAATATCAGGCATGTGAGACTTTAGCTATTTAGCTGATTTCAGCTATTTTTCAAGCTAATTTCACCTATTTTCTGCATAATTGACAATACTTAGCTAAGTATTCATCTGCATGGTGGGTGTGGCTTATGAATAGATATTATAGCACAAATTTTTCATGATATGCAATGACATGACAGTTAAAACAAATTTTGCAAATCAATCAGCATATGAAAAAGCATTGGAACCAAGACCTTTTGGTTCTGGTTAATGTATACACAAGTTCTGATGTATGAAAGAGAAGGCAGCTCAAAATTTGAATGTAACTTTTCAGTCACTGAAAATCATCAGAAGTCTTTCCTCTTGCCATTTGATTGAGGTTATGATGAAGATTAAAACCTCGTCATCATATTCAGCTGCTCCTATTCAAATAAATTTGAAGAAAGATTGAAAAACAATGAGTAAACGAACATAAGGAAATTCATAGGTTATCTCTTTCTGATGTCACAAATTTACATATAAATTGGCATAATCTGTAATAACAAAGGTTGTCAAATTTGAAATGCTATCAAATGGGGGCAATTTTGGATGGATTTTAATGAAAACTTTTGCTGTTTTCATGGTTTATAGCATATTTTTCTGAAGCTCCAGGTATTTCCACCTGTCCATATATCTTGAAATTTGTGTTTACATCTGTTATGACTGACATCATAAAGGATTTTTGCCTTTTTTAACACCTAACTTCTACTTTGAATAATGTACATATATACTATATGGATGTTCTAGGTGATTTTTACTTAAATTGATACATTTGTTCCTGTACACTTTTAGGCTGAGATAGAACTCATGATTTTTAATAGTTTCCATTATTTTGTACAGTATTAAAAATAGGAACAATCTATTAGAAATTAGTCAAAAAAGCATAGGAGACCATTGCTATTTCATGTATCTTGTGCTATAGGGATGAAGCAAAGCAGCAAGTAGTCTAAAAACAATGCTGATTTTGACTTCTACATCTTTACAGGACATATTTAACTTGCATGAAACAGACAAAAAGTTACTAAGGTTGACAAATTATTATGCTTTCATAAAAGATAAGGTTGGCCTTACAGAAAACTCAAACCAATATTGTTTTATGAGGTAATGGTACAATATGGAGGGAAATTGTAGCTTTTTAATTTGGATTAGGTCAAACAAACAAAATCCTGAAATCTGACTTAGTATCCATTAGGATCAATCCATAGCAGAAAAAGTACAGTAAAAGGTTTTATGGTTATAACAGTGTTTCATCTTTATGATTAATTGATCACTATTTCTTTTGTTTTTAGCCAATTTGATTTGTACTCCAAAGAGGACAACTTGCCAGATATTGAAGCTTTACGTCCATATTACCAGAGTCTCGTTGATAAATACCTCCCAGGAAAACTCAAGTGGTAAAGATTAAGCGAAATGACCGATGCAGAATCTGGACAACTTTCATCGTACTATCTCAAGATTGTTAAATAGGCAATCTAGTCTTGAGATAATTGCTGGACCCATCACTAATTAATCTGATACCTACTAGTAATGTCATTGATTAGCTTGTTGTTGATTGTGGAAATATTTGGACCTATTAGAAACATTGGATTGTAGTGTATTTGTATCTCCATGTTAACACGATATCTGGTCTTATAGCACATGATAATAGAGAAGTGCAAGTGGTAATGCAAAGAATCATTTTTAAAGAGCAATGATGACTATCTGTACTGTGTACTGGGAACAATATTTTGATGATAAAACTTTTTGTATAGTACATTTTGGTATGGATATGATTCTTATTTGTTTCTAGTATTTTTCTGAGCTAGTTTTTTTTTCTTCAAATGTTACTATTATTTTTGACTAATTCTCAGATTGCCTTTCTTCGATATTTAGTCATTAAATTTTGCTTCTGATACAAGGATAGAAGTAATGGATGTTCCTTCTCAAATTTACATTTGTGTTTGTCGTTCACCTACCTTTTTGTATGTAAAAAATGGCCAGTGACACTTTGGAGGGATTTTGTCATAGAACTGGCGGGTAGTGCCAGAGGGTGAGGGGACTTGACTCCCACCTCCAATGATTATCTTTTTGGGGGAGGGGGGGGGGAATAATAATCCCTCACCTCTTAAGTTTCTTTTGTGTGTATTGTGGTGCTTATGTTACTCTTTTTAATTCAAGTGCTTAGATTTGACGATTTCAACAAAGTTAGGACACACTCATTGTATGAATATTCATCAGGTTAAGGTGTACGTTCCTACATTTCTATAACCTCTATGCATTTCTATAACCTCTATGCATTTCTATAACATGTTTGCATAACTATAACCAACCTGTTTGCATAACTATACTGTTAATGTTTGCATAAATTTCTGTTCCAGCTCCCTTTTAAGAAATAGGATTTCGAGTCTGCTCTTATGTCCTTCATTTGACATTACCATAAAGAAATTCATATGCAATGTATAAGATTTTTGTGCTTTTCATCCTCTTAGTGATATCGATTGATTGTTGATGCTAAACCCTCAGATTTCTTGCGTCAACTTAAAATCTTGATACTCCAAGAATTTATTTTTATTATACATTTTCTGAAGGGCCATATTATTGTCATATTCTCAGTTCGGTATTGTTGCTTTGTGTAATCCTTGAACTTCCAAAAAATACATTTTTTGGAAGTTGCTTGATAATTTAATGTTGCTTATTAATGTTTTAACTGTACTTTAGCAGAGGGGGTATTTATGCATGGTTTGTTTGGTGATTAATCCGAGTGCAAGAGATAATTTAGTGATAAATGCACAGCAATAAGAAACTATTGCCTCATATGGGTTTGGATAGTTTAGTGGTCGTGTTTAATGACCTCCTACTCAAAGCTGTAGGGAGTTTTTTTTTTATATTAATGAGGCATGCCTTTCACTTTATGACCTACTTGCCCAGTCAAGGAACTTTGCTTGCTTGGCAATTGTAGTAGGAAACATCTGTAGTCTTAGTTGTTGAGAGAGAAAATAATGTGAAATACCTCAAGCACCTACTTACTGCAATTGTTGTTGTGAACATGCACCTTTCGAAGCATGGGGAAAAGCAGGTAGCTAGCCCACTTTGCCTCTGAATTCATTTGTATACCAAGTAATAGTGGTATGGCTTTTCATGTACTTGAATTCTGTAATTTTTTAATATAATATTTTGGTTCGTCAAATGTAGAGAATAAAAAAAATATAAAAAAAAGATTCAATGGATTTCTTTTTGACATAAACTAATAAATTTCTTTATTATATTAGCTGATAAATACTATATTGCTTTGATGACAAATATTAAGGTCTTTTATATCTTTTGTACAGTATGCACTTCTGAAAGTCATGAATTATAATAACTTTATTACTTGTATATTCATAGGGTATAATCACAAAAGTATAATAAATAAGTAATTTTGTACAATAACTTTTTGTTCTTATCTACAGTATTTTAATAAACCTTTAGTGCATGATGATTGTGATTGCTGTATCTGAATGCCTTTCACAACTTCTGAAAATAAACTACTAAATAAATGGTAAGATAATAGAGATATATACTTAATAAATGGTAAAATAGTATTGTAAATTTGAAGTTTTACATTGTTTAGTTATCAAAAGGGAATGATGCTTTTTTTTTTTTTTTGCATTCACTATGGGAGAAACTTGTTGTAAATTGTTTATTAAAGGATAATAATATAACGTGTGTGTAAATTTGGTATAGATAAACTTTTATAATATTTACTTTTCTGAGATGGCATGTGAGTGAATCGTAGAAACAATATATTGGTATAAAAGAATAATGTCTCATGTTTTCATTCTCTAAGTAATAAGTGTATTTGGTGCTTATCGGGGGAGGGGTTGGGGGCGAGAAGTGATGGATCCAGGATTTGTTCATAGGGGAGGCACTATTTACATCTTTACACAAAACTATCACAATGTGGCACTCGATATAATTGCTAGGGTCAGAGGGTGGGGTTTATAGATATATGTTAACAAATCGCCCCAGCACCTTTTAGATGATAGTGATGCTGTGTTTAAAATGCTGTATATTTTTGTTCAATTCTTGCCAATGGGGAAGACACCTCCCTTAAATATGCCATGGGAAGAGGAGGGGGTTACCATTTAAAAAATCAGTTGACTAATAAATATAGCATTCTTTTGATGTTTAGTAGTGTTTTGGAAGTAGATATCAACTTGTCAATTCTGGTTCAAAATCGTTAATTGAACCGAAAACGGTTCAAAAAGCACAATAAGGTGGACAGGTAACAACAACATCGGTTTTAATGGCTTCAAATATACTGAATAACCAAGCAAACAACAAAATGCCAAATCAAAATTGGTTAAAAAATGACTATTTTACAGCATTAAAATTCTGATACCTAATTGGCATAAATTGCAGTACTTTGTGAATGGGACCAATAGAAAATTGCTTATGGTAACTTATTGTTTTTGTGTCCCTCCCAAATTATTTGGGATTGGAGAAGCTGGTTATAGTTAACAGGAAATTGGATATTGTTATAAGCTTGACCCAGATTTAGCAGTAGAATGTGTTATGAAAACTGATATTTAAAATTTGGGAATGAAATATAAATTACAATAATTTTTTTTAGCTGTATTCTTGTTCATACATCATCACTTCTGTGCATGCTGAAAAATTCTACTAACTTTGATTTGTCTTAAAAACTATATTGTGACCATTAACAGACTCTTCTACTTGGAAATTAGTGCCCTTTTATGTGGGTAAAAAATCCCTACCTGCCCATATACTTTTCACTAAATGAAATAGCATTGTTTTCAATGACTCGGGGACACATTCATCATGAGTGCTAAAAATGCTGACTTGAAGTCAAATGATGCTAGTTTTCCCCAGTAGCATAGTTAATAACAGTTTTTCTTTATGCATTGGAAGTACTTGTGATGTAACAAGAGTACAACTGGCAGTCTTCACATAATTCATACTGAAATTGTCTTCAAAACAATATTTACGATGATCACCATATATATATAATATATATAGATATATATATAATATATATAGATACAATATAGATAGTATATAATATAGATATATAATATAAATATATAGATATATATATAGATATTTATAGATATATATAGATATTTATAGATATATAGATATTTATAGATATATATAATATAGATATATATAGATATATACACACATCTGAATTTTTTTTCTATAGGTTGAAGCTGAAAGCAACAGCCACAAAGAACACAGAGATGTGCTGCTTATTTGGTGTTTTGATTTATTTACAACAAATTATGAAACACGTACACAAAATTACAGATATTTACATGATTAACATGTGGCAAAATTTATTCTTTCCTTGATTCAAAAATGAACGTTTGGCAGTTATTAACTGATACACAATGATTTTTGTTATTCATATGTAGTAAGGTGCCTCCCAACATTCAAATCTTGTTATCTTCCCAGAACAGGCTCTCTAAATGAAACATTCCCAATATCGTATTTTACCCTTTTTAAACATATGGCATTAGAAGTATGGGGAAAATTGACAGCTAGTCACATTATTTTTATGAAGTTGCTACTTGTGCCTACCTTTCAAGTTTGACCATACTTCCAAAATAGTCGGGGAAAGTTTCATTTTACCTTGTTTTCCTAGCTATAACTGCTTTCTTAATTCCTATAAAAATTCACGTCTGTACAGATTTTGTACAATATATCTTTATTCTATCCACAAAATATGCATTATTTTTCCTCAGAAACCTGCCAAAATCCTTATTTTGCCTTATTACCAGTGAATAATACATTTGAGTTTAAATTGAAGCTAATCGATCATACGTTTAATGGGATACAGATTTGAATTACAGCAATAAACAGTCACATGCACTTATGGAGAAGCAACTGTACACAATGCCTAGCTTTTCAATAACAATCTTTCTATCTATGTTGTAATCATTATTTTAACAATCATGATATTAAGTGTGGTAAAAAAAAGCCAAAACCAAATCTTAATTAATCTATTTACACAATGACCTTCAGTGGCATGTAGAAATTCAAAGCAAGCACTAGTTATAACGTGTGGGTTTCTGAAATAAACTCAATTACAACAAACGAATCCACAGAGAAACCAATGAAGAAATGCAGACATCTGCACTAAGAGAGGTTCGTGAATATGAATCCTATGCACTGAGAGAAGTTTGTGAATATAAATCATATGCAAGAAAATGGAGGGAAATTAATGATTACATAACTTTCAGAAAAACTGATTGAATGTAGTTACATGATCACAGGAACACATGGTAACATCTATTTTTGATATATATATATACATGGAACTATGGCAACCAGTTTGATATGCATGGAATTGTTTCAACTGAAGAAAGAAGCGCAGCATGTGTCGGCTTTTTTTTTTGCTTTTTTCATCAGAAGGGTGCTCCACCCTGCACCTCATTTCACTATGCACATTTCGTTCACAAAAACATGCTTATGAGAACTATTTTCCTTCTTTTCATGCTGATTACAGATCCCCAATATAAAATGATGCAGGGACACTACCTGTTGCATTGATTACTCCCTTATGTACATTTCAAGTGCCCTCAGTGCCCTTCATGCCTCAATTCTGCCCTCATAGTGCCCTTCATGCCTCAATTCTGCCTTCATAGTGCCCTTTATGCCTCAATTTTGCCCTTATAGTGCCCTTCATGCCTCAATTCTGCCCTCAGTGCCCTACATGCCTCAATTCTGCCCTCATAGTGCCCTTCATGCCTCAATTTTGCCCTCATAGTGCCCTTCATGCCTCAATTTTGTCCTCATAGTGCCCTTCATGCCTCAATTCTGCCCTCAGTGCCCTACATGCCTCAATTCTGCCCTCATAGTGCCCTTCATGCCTCAATTCTGCCCTCATAAGCCCGCCCTTCATGCCTCAATTCTGCCCTCATAGTGCCCTTCATGCCTCAATTCTGCCCTCAGTGCCCTACATGCCTCAATTCTGCCCTCATAGTGCCCTTCATGCCTTAGAAATGCCCCTTTCTGGATCAGGCTAGGAGTTTGACTGTTCCATATTCACACTATTTTCATAATATAGTCCATTTGCAAAAAAAATGTTTTCTCAAGTTCCACTTGCTTATAAAACAGAAACAAAAAAAATTAAGTTCTCACCAACTGCCAACTATAAACTTAAAGACAAAGTCTGACATTTGAAGTTTAAAATGTAGCCTTACAGAAAAATACAAAATAAAAGCCAATAATATACTTCCTCATATTTACAAACAAAAACATGTTTTTCTATTGAATTTTGTAAAAGCTTTTCCTTTATATGTTGTCATATTCTATAAACTCCGAGTGTACATCTGCCCATATCATTCTCCTTGATTTACCATATAATACCATATAAAAACCCCTCCCTCTGATGTCCAGGGGTCAAATTTGCCACTCTTCCGAAAACAGTGCTTTTCATGAAAGAACTGAATATTCAAACATAACTGTTCTGGTGGAACAGTGATGTTTGTACAAGCATGTAGCATCAATGATCACTAACTTGATTTCTGATAAAAAAATTGCATGTCTTCAAACAAGATTATTATAAAAACAATATATTCAAGTGATAATTTTTTCTCTTTTTACCTTGCCTGCAAACAGGCTGCACAATTAATGATGAATACACATACGCAAACCTCGCAAGGGTGCTCACATGTGTACGACTGTATGCAAGTGGCTGCTACATCATGTAGATACTTATAACTGACATACATATTTGCACATTAACCAATAAAGTAGTTGTAAATTATGCCCATTTTGAAGAAAAGAATTTGTTCTGTTATCGGCAAAAAAGTTAAAAGAGTGATATCGTATTTAGAACAGTGAAATCGTATCCGGAACAGTGAAATCGTATCCGGAACAGTGAAATCGTATCCGGAACAGTGAAATCGTATCCGGAACAGTGAAATCGTATCCGGAACAGTGAAATCGTATCCGAAACAGTGAAATCGTATCCGGAACAGTATTATTTGAGAAAGTACTGTTCGAAGGAACAGTGGTGAAAAACTTAAATTTCGACCCCTAGATATAAACACAAACTTCACATAGGGAAGTTTTTTAATTCTGCAGAGATTAGCATTTCAAGCAGACATTGACCCTATAAAAGTGTACTTATATTTTTCCACTTACATAAATAACACAATACAACTATTGTATTAGTCTAATGACAGGAAACAGTCAAAAAAGATGTTGGATAGTCTTATTTTATAAGTGTATGTTATATAGTACATGGACACTTCTTACTTAGTCTCTATGATATTAAACAAAAAATCGTTGAAGGAAGTATAATATTCAGCCTATGTATGAAAGTATAAGTCAAAAACGAATTATACGGAAATTACGTTAACAAATACCATTCTTTTTTATCATATTCCTGATATCAAAACAGGAAAAAAATGGGCACTTCTTTCTTTCCCAGAAAAAAAAACCATATCGTATATTCCCTAATAAACACCCCCACTCTAAGAAACACCCCTCATGTTTTTTTGTGCGGTGACAATCGTAAAGTCACACATAAATTGATTGGTACAGTAATAGCTTAATATTATCTACACAGTGTAATTTAACACTAGGCCTCAGCCAAATCTCATTTAAAAACTGTAACTGCCCGAAAAATAGTCCAAAGAATTGAACTTGCTATGCACACTGTAAGTACATTTGAAATTTAACCTTACCCCCTCTGTTTTGAAAATGTAATGCCCCCGGGACGTTTATTAGGGAATATACGATATACAACTAGTGTCAGATTATTACTATCTTATAACGTTATATCCAATGAATATTCATATTAATCATAAATATTCAATGTGTAATGACATCACATTGAATAAGATTGCAAAAAAAACATCAAGCACTATATAAGCAAGATTATTGCACAGCTTAGAGATGTTTCCAACTAACATGCGGCGAGAGAGAAAACTCTTTCTGACGTCTTGATGCTAATAGAAGAGAAACTTAAAAAACCAAAACTATTCCATGTAACTGAAATACCCCCACCCCTCCCCCACCCCCTCGTTTACAGACTGCATTATTCAAGTATTTTAAATATACATTAAGTGACTTAAAGGAGCTCTCAGCCCAAAATGAGGGCGTCTTTATTGTGATAATTTGTGGGCATATCATCCATATTCAAGAAAATCTTGCAACCCCTTTTTTCATAAATTTAATCTCAATGAAAGTTTGTTCACTCTCCAGTGCTCTCGAAAATTCCCTGTGTGTGATCGTCTGCACATGTTAAGCATTCTAATCTTCTCTTCTTCTTCTGGCACAGTACTAATAGTGACAAAATTATAGGGCCCAAGTTAAAATTAAAGCTTGATATTTTTAGCTGATAAAGAAGCCTGGGTCTAGGAGGATTTGGCTAATACTGTAGTAACGTATGACTGTAAGTGTTTGACTGTAACATTAGTGTAATAAACCCTTTTCAAAATATCATGTCCTAATCTTATTACACTTGCCTAACAACACAGTAAGACTTGACATATGAAGTCGTCACTGGTTTATTACCAAATGACCATTGAAATGCGTTCCAACCTTGAACAGCTGCCAACTCCAAGCAAAGTTTATTAGGTAAAATGGTAACAAGAACAAATAGTAACGAAATAAACTTCCTGCGCATTTGTCAAGTCCTAACAACGAGCCTGCACACCTAGGCCTAAGTGCATGATCAACAGCACAGCAAAGCTACGAATATTCAAATCCAAAGGGGCTGTATCAAAAGCCTACAAGACACGCACTGTCTTATTTGGGAGACTTCAATAAAATACCCCCTCACTTTTCGATTGAGTGCTCCTTTAAGTAATGGTAGCACAGAACTAATAAGGTATCACTTCGCCATCCAAAAATGAAAATCCTCAGAGAAGTTGAAAATTTCAGGAATGGTAGAGAAAGGATAGGTCTTGACTATGCACATCCAAACTTGATGAGTTTTGTTTCAGCAAAAGTTTCATGGGGAACTATTCTACCATGGACCCATACTTAAATTTGGTGAGGGTGTATAACACATCTTCACTTTAGCCTAAAAAAAAAAAGGGCCAAAACCTCTGGTGACCCCCTATTAAAAGTACCCTCATCCAAGAGATATTAGATGGTACAGTTTGGAAAACATCACAAAAGATCCCAAATCTATAACATTCTGGTATAAAAAGGACTTCGTTTCATCATAGGCTTCAATGGAGCAAATAATTAGTTCCATGCTACCTGATAAAGGTACTGCCACATAGACAAGAGTGAACTGTCAATAATGGCTCATGAGACATCACCTGATTGCTCAAATGAACAAAATAAATACATGTCGTTCATTAAACCAGTCCCATGCCACTCACAAACCTATCAAAGCTCTTATGAAAATATCTTTTCTATGGTTTGCATCTCTTGCAGTTGGGCTAGGATTAAAATCAAATAAACCAGATTGTGCTCTCCTGCTATTCTTCGATTGCAAATTTTTAACTCAATGAAATATCCTATAGTTTTGTTTCCTAAAGGATGAATCATAACACAATACCAGATTTAACAAAAGCATGTAAAGAAATATCTTTAATTTGTCAGCCCATAAACAAGTAAAATTTTCAAACAGACCACTACTCTTTCAAACAACACTGATACTGAAATTTGTCATAGTTTGATACAGAAACTGGTAGGCGCTTGACAACCACAGAAATGATGCTCATAATTTGGGTAAAAATACAGCACTAGAACAAGCAGTGTTGTTAATCCTTCACTTATATTTCAATTCATAATTTTTCAAATTCTCATTGAGTTTTGTTCATGAAACATTTAGTGTATCCTACACCAACATGAGACAAAAACATGACATCTTTGTGCAAGCCAATTTCTGAAGAATTGGAGGATGTGTCCTTACAACTTACACATATGCAGACATAAGATGTATAAAAAGCTTTGAAAGGCAAAACAGATGCACCTGTGAACTAGAGTGAATAGATAGATGCTTTTACTCATCGGGAGGAAGTTTCTTCCTCTATATATTATATTATATTGCATATCTTCCGTATTTCTTCCAAATAAAAAAGCTCATCCTATTTTCCGATTCATCTACAAAGAAAAAATGTGCTCAGATTTCAAAATCTACACATAAAATTCTTTACTGAATATCATTTTGCAGAAAATAATATCAGATGGATGAGAAATTTAATTCTATATATTTTTATTTCCACAAGGAAAAAAAACTTTTATCTAGAGTTTTCTCACTAATGTTAATAGAGTTGTTCTGTACACACGTAACAATCCTCTTATTACGATAATACTATAGACCTTTTCAAACCAATTTAATTCCTCTGTATTTCAACCAATCAACTGATGGGGGAATTTGTCCTTTTGTTGCCCAACCAATCAAGTGCAGTTTTGGAGAAAAAATTTGTAACAAACGATGCATGCGTTTTACCTTCGTGTATAACACATGTATGATACCTATTTGAAAGCATTGTTTTTTGATACGCTTGGTCCCATATGGTGAGTGAACTGTGCAGACGGCCAAGATTCCCCCATTATTTAATTGGACGAAAAGATTTCCCCAGTATTTGATTGGACGAAAAGATTCCCCCAGTATTTGAATAGAACAAAAAAATTCCCCAGTATACCATTGGTCCATAAAGGACAGGAATTTCGGCCATGTGAGACTATTTGATTTAGGTTTTCCGGAAATTGCAGATTCAGATATGGAAAAGTCTATAGTATTCAATACAAGAAATCTACACATGAAAATATTCTCTGCTTATGTTGGGATTTTTCTACACTGTTGTGTTTCTCCTAGGTGAGGAGGGCAAGACGGATGCGGCCAGACTAGCACTGCGTCCTTCTTCTGCTGCTGTTGCTGGTTCTGATTCAATCCCAGGGCTTTGAGGAGGAATTTCAAACACTGCTGGTGAAGCTAGAAGAGAAACCAATGAGATTTGATCAACATCTTGAGGAACATGGAAAATACAAATTGGACAAAAGAACCAGAGGGAGAAATCCCATGTGGTCCCGATGCTAACTTTGGATGAGAACAGTTCTTGAGATATCGTGTTTACAAGCTTGTTAACATAATCTTACATTTAGTCCCATCCACTAATTAATATTCATGACATCAGCACCAAAAACTATAGGGATCATCTACAGACCACAACACATCCATATACCAAGTATGACATAAATCTACCACATGGTTCTTGAGGTATAGTGTTTACAAGCTTCTGTCACAGACACACGTACATACATACATACACCCACACTTACACACATACATACACACATCAGCATGACAACATAGGTTCCTTATGCTATCGCATCAAAACTAACAAGGAACTTTTTCTACATTTTTCAAAGCAAAGATGTTCTCATAAACCAGAACCAAAGGTTTTGTGGTTCCGATGCTCTTTTTTTCATAAGCTGATTGATTTGCAAAATTTGTGTTAACTGTCATGTCATTGCATATCATGAAATATTTGTTCCATATTTATTCATAAGCCACACCCACCATGCAAATCAATAAAAATGTTGACAACATTAGCATTTGTACAATAATTAAAAACATTATCATAGCAAGTATGATGCAAAAATGGTTGCTCATTTATCCTATTTCAATAATTTGTCAGTAAGCCCCGCCTACTCATTAATATTCATGATATCACTACCACAACACTAGAAGATATGTACAAACCATGACCCTTCTGTGTACGACATGTGGCATAAATCTGGTATACCGTTCATGAGATACAGCATGGTGTTTACATCATTAAGCACTTTCACATTAAGAAACCATGCATATTAATGACATCTATTGATAATATAAGCACATACACGATAACCAAATATATTATCATGCTCAATATGACACAAAGCGGACATACATGTGCTCTATATCACTTTTTCAAAAATTTCACTTTAAATCCCGCCCACTTATTAATATGCATGAAATCACCACCACAAACATTAAGGCAGATCTACAGACCATGAGCTATCTGTTTACCACACATGACCTGAATCCAGTTCATACTTTTGAGATATCGTGTTTACTTGTGCTTTTTGTTTACAAAATCATATTAAGCCCCACCCACTATGCATACTAATGAAAGTGAACGTTTTTATACAATGAACACATTCACACTAGCTGAGATCATTATTATACCAAGTATGAAACAAAATAAGACATGTGATGTCAAAATAAGAGCATTTCAAGATTTTTAAATTAAGCCCCGCCTACTAATTACCATGCATGATATCAGCACCCAAAACGTTAGGGTACATCTACAGACCATGGGCTATCTGTGTACCAAATAATACATGAATCCAGTTTACCATTCTTGAAATACAATGTTTACAAGCTCTTTCAGCAAAATAATTTTAAGCCCCGCACCACTATGCATAATAATGAAATTCAATGTGTTTACATCAGGAACATATACACACTACCTAACATTATAATTATAACAAATATGAAACAAATTATCAAAATATGTGCATTTCAAGATGTTTACATTAAGCCCCATTTACTCATATGCATGACATCAGCATCAAAAACAATAGGGCACATCTACGCACCATAAGCTATTTGTGTACCACATATGACATTTTAATCCAGTGTATCCTTCCTAAGATATCACGTTTACGAGCTGGCCGTCACAAACACACATACATACACACGCCATCATCACTGCATAGGTTCCTGATGCTTTCACATTGGAACCAAAAAGCATGTACACACTACACATCTTTCAAGGGCGAAATATTCCAAACATTACAGTGTCCTTAAATAAGGTTGAATTTGTTTTATCTCTAGCTCACGTTGCTTTCTTTGGCGTTCAGTTCTGTTGTATCTAAGTTGATCGAATACCTTTACCTTGCATTCTGAGTTGATTTCTATTATTGTAGTTCTTCACACTCCTTTCCAAAGTATCCTCAGTTTTCCTATGTTGAATACTATTATTAAGTTTATGCACGTCATGTTGGCATGTTTTATGTTAACCTAATATGCGCAAGGTTATAGTTTGAGGGCAATTTATGTTCTGTAAGTTACGAGTTGACATAAAGGTGCAGTGGTTAAGGGGTCATGCTTGTATGTGAAAGGTACCGGGTTTGATTTCCACTGCAAGCGCTGCATTGTGTCCTTGAGCAAGACACTGCAAGCGCTGCATTGTGTCCTTGAGCAAGACACTGCAAGCGCTGCATTGTGTCCTTGAGCAAGACACTGCAAGCGCTGCGTTGTGTCCTTGAGCAAGACACTGCATGCGCTGCATTGTGTCCTTGAGCAAGACACTGCAAGCGCTGCGTTGTGTCCTTGAGCAAGACACTGCAAGCGCTGCATTGTGTCCTCAAGCAAGACACTGCAAGCGCTGCGTTGTGTCCTTCAGCAAGACACTGCAAGCGCTGCATTGTCCTTGAGCAAGACACTGCAAGTGCTGCATTGTGTCCTTAAGCACGACACCGCAAGCGCTGCATTGTGTCCTTGAGCAAGACACTGCAAGCGCTGCTTTGAGCAAGACACTGCAAGCGCTGCATTGTGCCCTTGAGCAAGACACTTTTCTCTATGTGTTCTAGCTGTAAACTTGAGTGCCATCATTGTTGTGGAGTTAACCTGCAATGGAGTCATGTGCTCTCATCTACTTAGGCCAACAAAACCGGAGATAAGCACTGGCCCTATGGGCCTAATGGCTTGAATGAATTCAACCAAATTTGAATTGAATATTTTGTTGAGATCTGATTTGTAAGTGGGTGAGGCAGTACAGGAACAAACACATAAGCACACCAACAGAGGCTTTGTTTTTCTTTTCTGCCTTTTTTTTTTATTCATGTCTTATTTTTAATAAGATTATTTTTAATTTCCATGTCTTATACGCATATTATATTAATGACAATAATGATGTCTTTAGAATCATGTTGTCTCGAGGCACTTCGAAACCCCCGGTCAATGTAGTGCCGGAGAGGGTTTTAACAAAATTAATGGTGCAAACAGCATGAGAGATAAGAGACACACTGAATGAAATGATGATTGTAAGATCAAAACTGGAGAACACAGTGTGTTCACTAGGGAACACAGCTGGGCTGAATTTACTTTGAATTCTCTCAATTTTAACACCATATCTACTGGAATCGGAAAGGGAATCCTTGGGATAACAATAAAAGTTCAGATTTACTGCTACTGACCTGTTTCTGAGAGAGGAGATGCTGGCAGCGAACCACTCACTGAATTTCTTAATAATGAAACCTCATCACTTCGCTGACTATGCTGGTCATAGTTGCGACTTGATTGGCTGTTACTTTGTGACTGTGTGCTGAGTAAAGAATCGCGTTGATATGGTGGAGGTGAATCTCTTGGAACATCCTCTTCTTTTAAATATCTAAAAGAGAAAAATTCTGAATCGTGAGTGAAACTAATAATATATGATCCACCACAGATTTACTTACATCCTTCATTCACCTGTTATCCTTCATTCACCTGTTATCCTTCATTCACCTGTTATCCTTCATTCACCTGTTATCCTTCATTACCTGTTATCCTTCATTCACCTGTTATCCTTCATTCACCTGTTATCCTTCATTCACCTGTTATCCTTCATTCACCTGTTATCCTTCATTCACCTGTTATCCTTCATTCACCTGTTATCCTTCATTCACCTGTTATCCTTCATTCACCTGTTATCCTTCATTCACCTGTTATCCTTCATTCACCTGTTATCCTTCATTCACCTGTTATCCTTCATTCACCTGTTATCCTTCATTCACCTGTTATCCTTCATTCACCTGTTATCCTTCATTCACCTGTTATCCTTCATTCACCTGTTATCCTTCATTCACCTTTTATCCTTCATTCACCTGTTATCCTTCATTCACCTGTTATCCTTCATTCACCTGTTCATTCACCTGTTATCCTTCATTCACCTGTTCATTCACCTGTTATCCTTCATTCACCTGTTATCCTTCATTCACCTGTTACCCTTCATTCACCTGTTATCCTTCATTCACCTGCCATCCTTCATTCACCTGCCATCCTTCATTCACCTTCCACCCTTCATTCAACTTCCACCCTCCATGAATGTGCCATCCCCAATGCACCTGCATTCCCCAATGCACTTGCATTCCCCATTGCACCTGCATTCCCCAATGCACCTGCATTCCCCAATGCACCTGCATTCCCCAATGCACCTGCATTCTCCAATGCACCTGCATTCCCCAATGCACCTGCATTCCCCAATGCACCTGCATTCCCCAATGCACCTGCATTCCCCAATGCACCTGCATTCCCCAATGCACCTGCATTCCCCAATGCACCTGCATTCCTTAATGCACCTGCATTCCCCAATGCACCTGCATTCCCCAATGCACCTGCATTCCCCAATGCACCTGCATTCCCCAATGCACCTGCATTCCCCAATGCACATGCATTCCCCAATGCACATGCATTCCCCAATGCACCTGCATTCCCAATGCACCTGCATTCCCCAATGCACCTGCCCCATGCACCCATTCAAAACACCTGCCTTTCCCTATACACCTGCATTCCCCAAAACACCTGCCATTCCCCAATCACCTGCCATTCCCAAAACACCTGCCTTTCCCAAAACACCTGCCATTCCCAACACACCTGCCATTCCTAACACACCTGCCTTTCCCAGCACACCTTCCTTCCCCAACACACCTGCCTTCCCCAACACACCTGCCTTCCCCAACACACCAGCCTTCCCCAACACACCTGCCTTCCCAACACAGCTGTCATCCCCAGCACACCTTCCTTCCCCAACACACCTGCCTTCCCCAACACACCTGCCTTCCCCAACACCATTCCTAACACACCTGCCTTCCCAGCACACCTTCCCCAACACACCCATCTCCCAACACACCTGCCTTCCCCAACACACCAGCCTTCCCCAACACACCTGCCTTCCCAACACAGCTGCCATCCCCAACACACCTGCCATCCCCAACACACCTGCCATCCCCAACACACCTGCCATCCCCAACACACCCATCTTCTCCAACACATCTGCTATCCCCAACACACCTGTCATCCCCAACACACCTGTCATAACACACCTGTATCCCCAACACACCTGTCATAACACACCTGTCTCCCCAACACACCTGTTGTCTCCAACACACCTGCCTTCCGACCCACCAGCCATTCCCAACATACCTGCTATCTCCAACACATTTCACCTTTCATTCACCTTCCAACCCTCCATGAAGCATTCCCCAAAACATCTGCCATTTCCAAAACACCTGCCATTTCCAAAACACCTGCCATTTCCAAAACACCTGCCATTTCCAATACACCTGTCACCTCCAACACACCTGTCATCTCCAACATACCTGTCATCTCCAACATACCTGTCATCTCCAACACACCTGTCATCTCCAACACACCTGTCATCTCCAACACACCTGCCAATACACCTGTCACCTCCAACACACCTATTATCTCCAACACACCTGTCTTCTCCAACACACCTGTCATCTCCAACACACCTGTCTTCTCCAACACACCTGTCATCTCCAACACACCTGTGCTCTCCAACACACCTGCCATCTCCAACACACTTGCCATCCCAAACACACCTGTCATCTCCAACACACCTTATATCTTCAAGACACCTGTCATCTCCAACACACTTGCCATCCCATACACACCTTGATCCCCACCACATCTGCCATCCCAACACACCTGCCACCCAACACACCTGTCAACACTTAAACACCCATTATCTCCAACATGCCTGTCATCCCAACACACCTGTCTTCCCGACATACCTGTCATCCCAACATACCTGCCATCCCAACACACCTGCAATCCTAAAATTTCAAACATCATCTATAAACAAGAACTGTCGGAAGGACAGTATGCTCGACTATTCAAAGCTAGTAAGAGAATGGGCTTATGGAGGGAAGTATATACAGAAATAGGGTAGCAGGGGCAGATGATTTCAAATTACTTGAGCTTTGAAAGAACTACATCCAGGATTGTAATGCAACTTCCAATTTAAAGAAAATATGTGTGTCAAGCAAAGTCAAGCAACATGAAAAATGTATAATAACATTAAAGCAAAATTATGGGAAACACTATGGCTTAAAGTATGACAAACTAGACATTGGAAACGAAACAAATCCCCTCACTGCTAATAATGCATATTCCAGACTATCCCACATTCCATCCCAACCTGTCTCAAATGTCATCGCATGCATATACTCCATGCAATCACACCTGAAATCCAGATACTGTATGTCATTCGACCACCACATACCATTCCGCCCTGTCCCAAATGTTGACCCACCCTGTTCCACATGACAAACCACCATATTCCATATGGCAAGCCACCCTGTTCTACAGTATATGCCAACCCACCCTGTTTAACATGCCAACGCATCCTGGCCAACATCTCACCCCACCCTGCCCTACATACAATTCCACCATGTCCCACATGAAATCCCTCCCTCATCCTAATTCCTTCAGTTACTTTATCTTCAGGTCATCTTCTACCCCACAATCCACTTATTGTTTATATTTTCCAAACCCCTAATTTGAAATTCTTTAGAAGCGAGGAAACTTTTATTTGCTTCTTTATTCATGGCAAGACAAACATTTTGATTCCTATTCATGTCAGGAATGTCAAGATTTTTCGTCAAACGTTCATTACAAGCTCTGATTTTATAGATTGTAATTGCAAATATTTTCAACTTTATCCCTAGAAGTTGTACTTCTTGTGTTCGTGCAATTAAAGTTTCTTTTACACTTTAGGAAAACTTTTCTTTTGAACAATTTCAAAAATTGAAAGTTTTATGTTTTATAGAAGTTTCAAGAGCCAATTTAGGAATGGGAATGAAAATCAAGGTGCCAGGTCATAAATTTGATTTGAGACCTTGAATGATGTCATCAAAGGGCAAGTGAACCTCAGCTTTGCCTCAGTACGTTCAAACCTAATGATGACATTATACTCTCTGTCTCAAATGAAATTTATGGCTGGGCACCCTGATATTTATTCCCTAAATAAAAATGTATTTATACACTGATAAATAAATGCATTATTTCATTAGTTAGCACTTGCAAATGTGCAGGTTAGAGAAGTATATATTTATATCTCATGCCATTCATATAAACTGGAAATACGTCTGATGTATGAGACACAACTATAATTCCTGAAATCCTAATTTCCAAAGGATAATATTGTTCAAAACCAGGGAAATTCTTCCACTGGACTTATACAGGAAATATTGTACTGTTGTATGTACAGAAAGATCAGGAAGTCTTTTATCACAAAACTACGACTATATACGTTAGTCGAAGCAAACTGTACACTTTTGCTTAGATACACAGCCTGAATTACAGCCCACACTAGCTAATCTCTTTTCACATTTTACACAACAACATCAGACTTGACTAAATGCACACAAAAACACTTGTAAACCACTGCAAGGAGAAAAAGAAATGCTTTAGTCTTTTTTTGTATTTTCTACGCTAAGTATCATCTTTTTTATTTAAATCATGCATATTTAACCCTTACTCTACCACGCGGCAATATTATTGCCGTTTTCAAACTACCTTTTTCTAAAAATAAAATCAGGACTTTACCAAAGTCTTATAGGAGTAATCTTGGTGTTATTTTAAAGTACTCAGAATATTTATTTCACAAAATGTTTTTTTTTATAGGGTCATATTACCTAATTTTGAGAAAAAGTAGCTTGAAAATGGTTAAAACTCAAAATTGCAAAAATTGACAAAAAATGTTTTTGTTTTTTTAAATCTTACAATAACTTCAAGATCACATTTTGGCTTCAAAACGAATCACTCAAGTCTTAAGACATGATATTATTGATTTCTGGTTTAATTTTATAAACCTTATCTGCAATCTTTTGTTCTGAAGAAATTTCTTTAAATTTCATGAATTTCTGCCATTTTCGACTGTTTTTTTTCTGAAAAAAATAAGTGTACCAAAACCATACATCACCACACATGCTTCAATGAGCCGCCATTTAAAAGTGCTTGCAATTTCCTTTTATTTGATATATAAATAAAGGTATACTATAATAATTAAATTTCACCACAGCATTTTTAATGACTACGTGGTGTAGTGGATATGAACGCAGCCAGCACGCGAGCGCACCAGGTTCGAGTCTCACAGAGACTACTGCATTATAAACTGCTGCACTTTTCAGGGGTCATTTGACTAAAATCATTTTTGGTGTTTTGTCATCTTTCCTTTCTTTCTAAAAATTCCAGATTAGCATTAATTAAGAAGGAAATTTTATAAAGAATCTAAATATGTAACACAAATCTGTTTTCAATATTGACAAGAAGTTACACTTGTGCAAAGATTGACTATTTGTTGACCAAATTTAGCTCCACTACTTTGACCTAGTAATGAATGTAGCATCAACATTAACAGCATAACCACTCAGCCCTAAAGTTACTACTTTAACTTAGTAATGAATTTAACATCAACGTTAACAGCATAACCACTCAGCCCTAAAGCTACTACTTTGACCTAGTAATGAATGTAGTATCAACGTTAACAGCATAACCACTCAGCCCTAAAGTTACTACTTTAACCTAGTAATAAATTTAGCATCAACGTTAACAGCATAGCCACTTAGCCCTAAAGTTACTACTTTGACCTAGTAATGAATGTAGCATCAACGTTAACAGCATAGCCACTCAGCCCTAAAGTTACAACTTATAACCTAATAATGAATTTAGCATCAACGTTAACAGCATAACCACTCAGCCCTAAAGTTACTACTTTGACCCAGTAATGAATGTAGCATCAACGTTAACAGCATAGCCACTCAGCCCTAAACTTAGCCCTAAATGAATTTAGCAATTTATAACCTACCTAGTAATGAATTTAGCATCAACGTTAACAGCATAACCACTCAGCCCTAAAGTTACTACTTTGACCTAGTAATGAATGTAGCATCAATGTTAACAGCATAACCACTCAGCCCTTAAGTTACTACTTTGACCTAGTAATGAATGTAGCATCAACGTTAACAGCATAGCCACTCAGCCCTAAAGTTACTACTTTAACCTAGTAATGACTGTAGCATCAATGTTAACAGCATAACCACTCAGCCCTAAAGTTACTACTTTGACCTAGTGATGAATGTTGCATCAACGTTAACAGCATAACCACTCAGCCCTAAAGTTACTACTTTGACCTAGTAATGAATGTAGCATCAATGTTAAATGAGTCATTGGACTAAAACTATTCATGGTTTAATCCCTTAATCTTGGGAACCAAGTAAAAATCATTTCTATGCGAAAAACCTTTAAGGTATCTTTCAGGTAAACACACAGAGTAACTTATCAGAGATGCAGCCAGAAAATTACATGAGCTACTCTGCTAGACCTATAAGATCTGGGAGCAATTCTTGATTTGACCTATAAACACAATATAACAATGGAAAAGGCACTTGTTGTTGCATAACACTTCATGTCAGTAGAAGGGACCAACAGCACAGATGTCTCTTACCTGAGTGTAAAAACAGGTTCAAGGTATCGTAAGATTAAGGGTATTACAAAAATCAGTAAATTTATATCATATCCCCACTGAAATTTGTAATCCTTTATCTCTTTTTCAATTCAGAAATTACCTTTTTTGAATTGCTTTGAAAGTGTTTTCTTTAAATTGTAGTTTTTCCTTGCCTTTTCCTGTTCAGCCCTGTTACAATATTGTTCTTCTTGTTTTACTGTTAAGTGCATTAAAATGTTTGTAATATTTAGGCACTTCATAAGAACTTTATTATTATTCCTTCATTATAAGAAATTTTCCTCAAATATGCATTACTTAAACAAATAGTTTTTAGTGTAGAATATACAAAATAAGAATAAAGCATTTCTTTCTTATGAATATAATGAAGGATACTGTTTCACGGAAAGAGGAGTTCATACCCAAAGCATGTATATGGAGGGGGAGGTTCCCTGAAAAAAGCACCATCGATGTCATCCATGACTGGCACAGGAGGGGGGCCTGATCCTGGTTCAAAGTCCATTGATTGAGCCTCTTGTAGCTGCCTGACCCCTGTGAATATGATAAGAGGTACATCTTGTTAAAGCATATTTACCTGCGCTACAATTAAGGGTTCACGGACAAAAAGCTTTCTCTACAGTCCCTGTGCTGCAGGATAATGTACAGTTGCTCTAACTTTAGTAAATGAGGCAATAATAGAGCCTGTGTGGGAGATAAACGGTACATTATCCCCCGGAAAAGGGAGGCAAGGTAAAGCTGCAAGTTCTTGAACCCTAATCATGCACATCTTTCATATTTGAGGTTAAGGAGAAAAGAATCAACCATCAGATGCAGTATTATCCTTTTAAAAGTTTTAAAATCTAAAACATAATCAAACATCAAATTTATGTGAACTTCCTTTTGAAAAAAAAAGTAGAATAACCTTCTATGATGAATAATTTGACAAGGTCTGTTTGTCAAGAACTGTCGGAAGGACAGTATGCTCAACTATTCAAAGCTAGTATAGAGAATAGGCTTATTGAGGGAAGTTTATACAGGAATAGGGTAGCAGGGGTATATGATTTTAAATTACTTGAACCTTGAAAGA
Source organism: Chiridota heheva (assembly GCA_020152595.1). Lineage (NCBI taxonomy): Eukaryota > Metazoa > Echinodermata > Holothuroidea > Apodida > Chiridotidae > Chiridota > Chiridota heheva. Next base: position 272,673 of record JAIGNY010002993.1, on the reverse strand, counting down.
TGCACTTATATTTTCATTTGCTTTGTGAAGTTTCACAACATTTTACTATAAGCTTCAAAATATCTTTGAGTTTTCCCAGATATCTTAAGACAAAAAAAAGCTAAAGGTTACCTCACCAAGTAACTCAGAAAAAATGTAAAAGCTAGCAGTCTTTATAACTACACATCTTTTAGTTCTATCAATTGAACAAAAAAAAAGGAGGGGCCCTGACTTACCAAGGTCAATAAAAGAATATCATTTACATAACCCCCTTTCCAACTTGTACCCTACCCCAACCCCTACATATTCCCAGAACTACATCCTGGATTGTAATAAAGCTTCCAATTTAAGAAAATATGTGTCAAGAAGAGTCAAGCAGCATGAAAAATGTACAACATTAAAGCAAAATTATGGGAAACAATATTGCCTGAACGTATGACAAACTAGACATTGGAAACAATACAGATTCCCTCACCGCTAATAATGCATATTCAAGCCTGTCCCTCATTTCATCCCAACCAGTCCCAAATGTCATTCCATGCCTAACCTCCATGCAATCACACCTGAAAACCAGATATTGTATGTCATTCCACCACTTGCATGACCCACATGCCATCACAAATAAAATCTAGATGACACCCCACCACATGCCATTCCACTCTTGTCCCACTTGTCGACCCACCCTGTTCCACATGCCAACCCACCCTGTTCCAAATGTCAACCCACCCTGTTCCACATGCCAACCCACCCTGTCAAACATGCCAATGCATCTTGACCCTACCCTGCCCTACATACAATTTCACCCTAATCTAAAATTCTTTAGAAGTGAGTAAACATTTATTTGCTTTTTTACTCATGACAAGACAAAACAAGTTTGATTGCTATTCATGTCAGGAATGTCAATATCATTACAAAACTAGAAATGTGAAGTTAGTAAGTCTCGCCTGCCATATGTTTTTGATCTCAGGTGAAACATTTTGCAGCAAAGTCTATTGTTATGCAAATAACCTAATTAATATGCACACTATACCTCAACATTAAGTGTGAACAATGCTCTTCACATATACTGTATGATCACTTGTTTAAGCACAATCACCACACCCACTTTAATTCAAGAGATACCACAGATACAAATATTTTCATTGCTATGCAAATAACCTAATTAGCATGAACACACAATCCCCAATCATGCTCATTAGAACAGTATTCATGTCCTCTACCCCTGTACCAAGTTATAATCTGAGGTTAAATATCTTATGTGAGTCTATTGTTATGCAAATAATCTAATTAAACCTAATTAATATGCACATTTCACCTCACCATTAAGTGTAGACAATACTCTTCACATATATGATCATTTGTGCAAGCAAAATCCCCACATCCACATTAATTTAAGAGATATCATAGATACAAAAAATGTCATTATGCAAATAAGCTTATTAGTATGCATGCACAAACTCCAATCATGCTCATTTGAATAGTACCCATGTCCTCTATCGCTATGCCAAGTTACATGAATGTACACCAGTGATAACTTAAGTTATGAAAACTTTAACCAAAAACTTTAACAGGACCCCGACACCAAGGGTAGTAAAAGCTAAAAATGAAAACTAGGAGTGTGTCCTCTCTCGTCCAATCACATTGTAGGAAACAAACTCAGATACTAACAGGGTATACACCACCACTGCTAGCTACTGATGTGGACAGGAAGACTTGACATGTCACAGATATCAAATGCAAGGTCAAGCCATCTTCTTCAAATGTTGACATTTCATCTGAATTTTTCATCCTCCCTGACATGTCACTAAAGAACAATCAATTACAAACAGAATTGTGGATGATCGAATGTCATTGAACTATGAGCCACATTGATTAGCATACTGCTATGGAAGCCGTTTACAGGATTTGTGACATCTAGATCATTATAACATCTACTCAAATTTCCTAAAGCAAAAAAAAGAAATCCTTTGCAAACAGGTAGACATTTGGAGTTTCCAAGCCTAGCCTATCAAATTTAAGGGCTGGGTTTTTCATTACCCCCGCCAACAAATGTTTTCGCCTGTGTTTCTCTCTTTGTTTGCCGTCAAGATATTTCAAGAACTGATGATTGGATTCAAATTAAATGTTGTGTGTGTTGTGTTTGAAGTTTAGAGAAGAGGTTATTAAAATCTGAGACATATTGGAACAGGGGGAAGGCACAAATGGAGGGGTGGGGATGTTTTGGGATGAGATCTGTCAAGACTTCAAGTTCAAACTTTCCAATGGAATGTGCTTAACAATGAATTCATGCCCTGAAAGGATTTCCACACAATTCATTTTCTGGAAAATCAAATCTAGTAATTGGGTACCAAAGAAAATCAAAACAATTGTTTTTGGCATGAATTTGATGAATTTGGCATATATTGATGAACTTTGATGCATGGATTCTTCAGTGTCCGATGAAGAAGGTAGGTAGAAATTGGTATTCAACACCCCTTTCTGAACAACTAAGTTTACATAGAGATATCCACAGTTGTTTTGTTAAACCAGTTGTGAAGTACTGGTGAATGAAGACACACAGAGAATCAAACCCGCAACCTCTAGCCAATGAAGAGGGTGATTACCTCATAGTGGTAACTTTTGTTTGTTTGTCTCTATGCCTAAAGAGTGGAGGCTGGGGGTAAGAAATGCACATCTTTGAGACATGAAACAGTGTAAAAGTACTTGTTACAACAATGCAAAAAATTGTTTTGCTGTTTCGGGTAATTGTTTTAAAAATATGAAGAACACTGACATCATACCATATCGTGATGAATGATTCCACAATGATATAATGTGTAAAGTGCTTAATTGGAGAGGTTTCACAGCACCATGACAGCGATGGCCAAGTTGTGCCAGAGAGATTAGATTATATCAGAGGTAAAGAAAAGGATGAGAGGAGGTGAGCAGGGTCTTAGTAGGGAAATGAGGTTCAGATGTTGCTGTCCTACTTACGATATCTGAGATAAGCTATCCTCTTCTGCCTCATCCTGTACACCATGAAGAGCATCATACCCAGGAGCAAGAACGACGTGATCATCGTCAACACCCACCTCATGTTATCAGTGATCATCACACCTGAACAGAGAAAAAACATTTACCAGTTTCCAACTTCAACTACAATTATGGCATCATTAAAGGATTAGTTCAGATGTCAAGCAAGCTTATTTTATATGAAAGAATACTTTGATAGAAACAAAATGGTGAAGAAACTACTTCAATATCTTATTCCGTGTCTTACATGTGTAGAAATGACTGGTGTAGTAAGTGTACTATGGGAGGTTGGTGCCCTCTTCTCACATTCTTAACAATTGTTAATATATTTTAAAGAAATTTATCAAACTTTTTTTAGGTTTTGAATTATTTTTCCATGAATTTTCTTCAGGTAGCATATTAAAATTGCCCCTAACAAATTCTGTTTTATTACCTTCCTGAGATATCCATTGATTTTTAAGCCACAAAATCGCAGCACAAATATGATAGAATACATAAAGACTTTGAGGAATCTGAGTATGTGACATCACAACTAAAGTTCTGAACCCAAATGGTCCAGAACTTTAAATTTAATATCTCCTTAACGGAATAAGATTTTTGATTATTTCTTTACCATTTGTTTCTTTTTAAATCCTCTTACATATAAGATAAACGACCACTGATAAGAAATCCTTTTGAAATCTACACTATGTATAGGGAGACATCCAAACACTGTACATTTGAGACAGCAGTTTAAAATGTGTGCTTCTATACAATGTGCTGCTTCTATACAATGTGTTGCTTGTATACAATGTGTTGCTTCTATACAATGTGTTGCTTCTATACAATGTGTTGCTTCTATACAATGTGTTGTGTTGCTTCTATACAATGTGTTGCTTGTATACAATGTGTTGCTTCTATACAATGTGTTGCTTCTATACAATGTGTTGCTTCTATACAATGTGTTGCTTCTATACAATGTGTTGCTTCTATACAATGTGTTGCTTCTATACAATGTGTTGCTTCTATACAATGTGTTGCTTCTATACAATGTGTTGCTTCTATACAATGTGTTGTGTTGCTTCTATACAATGTGTTGCTTCTATGTGTTGCTTCTATACAATGTGTTGCTTAACAATGTGCTTATATACAATGTGTTGCATAAATGATTTTATCAATCCTATACAATGTGTTGCTTCTATAAAATGTGTTGCTTCTATACAATGTGTTGCTTAACTTGCTTCTATACTCATAAAGATTTTATCATCCCTTCGGCATAATAATTGATTGTACTCATATAATTGATTAAGCTACAATCCCGGACAAAAGCACTTGACATTTTTTTATTCCCCTTATACCTCTCTTCAATGTTGCAGATATATTACTAAAAACTTTTCTTGCAAAGCGCATGCCAACATTGAATTAGGGGTGAAAGGAGAAAAGTGCCAAGATTTTTGTCCGGGATTGTAGGTTGTGTCCAGCAAAATGTAAGAATAAAGGTCTTATTTCCAAACATTCATGCATAGAGCAAGGCTAAGAACAAACTGTTCTAAATTTGAAATTAAACAATTTTATGTATAAGTTTTAAAATGTCATGAATTCATGAAATAATTCCAGTTTACACTTCATGTCTACTGGACGGGGGATGCCAGTCCATCGCATGTGGCTCCCCAGCAATGTTGATCATGTTCATAGCCTCAGTAGAGGCAAGCGAGATAAAGTGCCTTGCCCAAGGACACAACACAACTGCTCGGCCGGGAATCGAACCTAGTACTTCCTGATCTGAACACAAGACTCCTAATCACTGATCCCACCGCATTCCCAATGATTCACAGTACCTCAAGTAATTTTGTACCATTCATGTCTCAGACTACCACCCAAGCATGCTAAAACAGATCAATTTTAAAACTGAACATCAAACTGCATACAACGAACAAGCCATCGTTCTTTTCCACAAAAATGATGAGCTTGGCTTCGCAATAACATGCATTTTATGACATCATTCTTAATAAGCAAAGTATCTACAGTATGTCAAATAAAGCTTGTCCTCAAAATCTAACAATCTTTATTCTCTGTTCCATCTGCATTCCCCCTCATCAGTATCAGGAGTCATTGACAACAACAATTTTTTATAGGTGAAGTGAAGTCTTGACTTAAACAGTGGAATCAATTTGACAGTTCCGGATTTCAAGCCTTGACTTCTACAGGGTTAACAACTTCCTTCACAAACAAATTCAAATCATATATTTTGAGTATAATGTGGATCCATTACTTCTGACCCAATCTGCAATTAAATATAAATAGACTTCTATGCAAACAGTGGGCAAGGATAATGGACACTACAACGACAATTGAGGCTACCCTAAATTGCATGTCATAGATCAGAAAAGCAGATGGAGGAAGTTACTCAAGCATTTGGAGTGTATCATGGAGTGACCTATTCCTGTTAACAATATCTGTTATTATTATTCTTTGTAAATGACAACAACAAATGACAGCAGTGATATAACTGAACAGTTGGGATGACACAATATGGATAAAATAGGTTTAGATTATCATGGAAAACAATATTTAGATATACCGTATTTGAATGTATTAAGCGCCTCTCTTTAATAAGTGCCCATCTTACATTTTTTTTCTTTAAATTGTTACATTCTTTGCAAAATTTTGCATGTGACAATGTTTTTTGTGTTGGCTATTGTTGGGCTACTATATAACCAGTTAACAGATATGTACAGGGCAGTTCGAACAAAAAATGTTGACAACACAGCCCTGAGCATGGGTGCTTAATAGGAAAAAACTTTGGGCCTACAAAATGGTGCAATTTTATTTTCTTAAGTGCCCCAGGCGCTTATTACGTCAAATATGGTATCAGTATATTACAATATCTAAGTTATGATTACTGATAATCATTATTATTTTTTTGTTGTTGTAAAAAGCTTTAAGATTAAAGAAAACCAGAACCAAAGGTTTTGTGGTTCCAATGCTTTTTTTTTCTTTTTATATATAAGCTGATATGCAAATTTTGTATTAACTGTCAAGTCATTGCATATCATGAAATATTTGTTCCAGCATATTTATTCATAAGCCACACCCACCATAAATGCAGGTCAATAAAAATGTTGACAACATTAGCATTTGCACTATAATTAAGAACATTATCATAACAAGTATGATGCAAAAATGGTTGCTCATTTATCCGCCTACTAATTAATATTCATGACATCACTATCACAACATTAGAACATCTGTACAGCTAGACCATGACCTATCTGTGTATGCCATATGGCTGAAATTCGATATACCTTTCATGAGATACAGTTATGGTGTTTACATCCTTTAGCACTTTCACATTAAGCCACACCTACCATGCATATTAATGACTTCCATTGATAACATAAGCATGTACACAATAACCAACAATATTATTATTCCCAATATGAAGCAAAAACAGACATACTTGCTCATTTATAACTTTTTGAAAATTTTCACTTAAGCCCCGCCTACTTATTAATATGCACCAAATCACTACCAAAAACATTAGGGCACATCTGCAGACCATGAGCTATCTGTGTACCACATATGACATGAATCCAGTTCATAGTTTTTGAGATATCGTGTTTACAAGCTGTTTGTTACAAAATCATATTAAGCCCCACCCACTACACATATCAATGAAAATCAATGTTTTATACAATGAACTTATACATACTAGCTAACATTATTTTTATAACACATATCAAACAAAACAGACATGTGATTGTTAAAATAACAGCATTTAAAGATTTTAATATTAAGTTCCGCCTACTCATTAATGTGCATGATATTACCACCAAAAATAATAAGGAACATTTACAGACCTTGGGCTACCTTTGTACCAAATATGAACTAAATCCCATGTATTATTCTTGAGATACTGTGTTTACAAGTGCTTTCCAACAAAATCATAATAAGCCCCGCCCACTATGCATATTAATGGCATTCAACATTTTTGTAACATGAACATGTAAACAACATAATTATACCAAATTTGAAACAAATCAGTCATGCAATTGTTAAAATATGAACATTTAAATTTTTTATATTAAGCCCCGCCTATTCATTAATATGCATGACATCGCCATCAAAAAAATAATAGGGAACATCTACGGACCATGAGCAATCTGTGTACCAAATATGAAATGAATCCAGTATACCCTTCTTGATATCGCACTTACGAGCTGGCCATCACAAACACACACATACATACACACACACCATCATGACCGCATAGCTTCCTGATCAGAACCAAAAAGAAAACAATCAGATTTGTGTTGCAATTCCACTTAAATTTCACACATTCTCACCATTTTTAACATTCTCATTCACAAAGAATTTCATTTCCATTAAGTTTTAAGTACATAAGAACTTCACCTGTAAGTTAAGAGTCACACATAAACTCTTAAGCAACTAAAAATAACATGAGGGAACCTACGGCTGACTCTCTAAACCAGCAAATACCTCCCAAAAAAAAAGCACTATCTACTTAAATCTACGAAAACTTTCAAATCTACAAAAAATATAATTTTCTTAAATGATTTACCATTTCCATGGTTTACATCATCTGAGGGATATCTTTCCCCATTTCCTCCGAGGCAGTGGAAACTACAGCAGGTATTATCGTCAGGCAAGTATGGCTCACAATTCGGCTTGCTGCAAAGAGCTGTGCTGCATCGACTGGAAATACCCTGAAAACAAGTGCACTTGATGCATGGGTCTCCACTTTTAGCAGGGGTAAATGTGTCCCCCTCTTCAATAGAATTACCCTTCCAATCAATACAAGGGGCAGATGCCACTGCAAATAAACAAATGAATACATTAATAAGTGCTTCACTGTGGTTCTTCAGGTTAATGAATTTCAGGCTTGTAAATGTACATACAACACTTAATATTCCTTAACATTGCTATCTATTATAATTTTTTCATAAGGTTTGAACCATTGAATATAACAGTAAAGTCGAAAACAGAATCTAGTGAAGAAATTATAATTTACCACCTGAACAAAGTTTGAAGAATTTTTTTTAAATATATAAACAATTGCTAAGATTGAGAGGATGAGGGTGCCAACCTTCTACAGTACACTTTGCACACCAGTAATTTGAGACAGAAACTTTAAAGAACAGAATATGATATCGAAGTACCTTTTTCACCACTTTCTTTCTTTTGTCCTCTTTCATATAAGACAAATTAACTTGACCACTGAACTAATATGTACCTTATAGTGACCTTGGGTAATTTCAGATTTGACATGCTGTACATGCAGGTCTGTATTCTGAAAAAGCCTTGACTAGAGATGGCTGATTTTTATTGAAATCTGCTGCAGCTGCAGCTGCATCTGCTGCTGCTGCAACTGCTGTGCTACTACTACTACAGTGTACTTCTTCCTAAACAGGAGGCTTCCAGCCTCTAAACGTTCAGATCCAGCCTTCAAACTTTCACTCTCATGCATTTTATTCGATACTATATTATTCCAGTCCTTTTCAATTTTTGTTGTTTGCTACTGTTCTACTGTTTTTACAATTATTTTCCAAGAAAGGAAAAGAACATTTCTCTGTACAGATGTTTTAGTTGTACAATCAGCTCACTCACACCCTGGAATCCCATGTACTACAGCTAGGAGTCCAGACACAATGAAATGTGTTTTACATATGTGCAAAAGTCTATAAATTCTAGTGGAAGGCTTGAAGAAGTTGAATGGGTTACTTTCCACTGATAGCAAGGCAGAGATGACAATAAGACTAGGGATGTACCGGATATCCGGTCCGGCCGGATTATCCGGCCGGATTTGGGAAAAAAATCCGGTTCCGGTTCCGGCCGGATTTTTTTCCAAATCCGGCCGGAACCGGATTTTTGGCAATTTTAACAATTGAAGATTTACTTTTTCCTCAATATTTGATTGTTTAGCTTGTTTATATGTTGCAGGATCTTTTGATTGGAGATGCTTGTGTAAAGGTGAAGTACTAAAGTTTTTTGGCAGGGATCCTGGTTTTCTTCTCCTTATTCCTTTTTTGCACAAAATACATTCAGCAATTTCATCAGCTTGATCTTGGACAGTAAAATGTTTCCAAATGAATGAGGATGCCTTGTTCTTTTATGATGCCTATATTCAGTCTTTCCTCTGTATCACTGTAACTCTAATATGCATAAAACAACACTTCAAACCTCATATATACATGTAGAAAGGAATAGCATGAAATGCATTCACATATTGCCTCAAAAGAACAATAGACCCTTTGTCTTGCAGACTTCCTGTCTGGTCTATGAGTCATCAGCATTACATTGAGATTGGGATCACTGTTTTTCTTAAGTATCTTACTTGGCTACAATGAAACTTGAACTTCTGAATGGTAAAATTTAGGTAGTAGGACCAATCCAGATGTCATTGAAATATTGAATGATGGCTCAAAGTTTTTAAACATCAAATGTTTTGAGGTGCAATTATAGTAAAGAGCCTAGGCTACAGCCTGTAGAAGCATGTATAACTTATTATACTTTTATTAGATGGGGAATTTAATCCCCTCACCCCACCCCTCCCCTCCCCCCCAAAAAGTATTAAGTATGGCTTGGAATTTTAACAGTTCATTTATGATGATAAATGAAGAGGATAGACAGTCTCTTAAGGTGCACAGTAATTTTTGCCACAATTTTTAGACATTGCCCGTTGTTTTCTATTAAGTATGGCTTGGAATTTTAACAGTCCATTTATGATGATAATTGAAGAGGATAGACAGTTCTCTTTAGGTGCACAGTAATTTTTGCCACAATTTTTAGACATTGCCCGTTGTTTTCATACTTTAATATCTTGATAGGGCTGAGACAATCATGCAAAATCACACTTTTCTTAAAACAGTACCCAGAATCTTTCCTCTTATTAATATCTTCAAATTTTGCCTGAATTTCCAAATTTGGTACATGTTAGGATTAATCCAGAACTTTTACTAATTTTGATTTGATTTCATCACAATATGCCCAATAATTGTTATTTTCCAAAAAATTTGGGTTGCTAGCCATTAGTAGCCAACTTGACAATCCCCTGCCCCCACCCCTTTCCCTTTGTTTCTTAAGATTATGAGAATTGTTGTAAGCAATGAAAAATCCGGTTCCGGCCGGATTTTATCCGGCCGGATTTCAACCTGGATCCGCAAAATCCAGTTCGGCGGATCAAAAATTTGGATCCGTACATCCCTAAATAAGACAACAATTACTTTAAAAGATTAGTTCAGTGGTCAAGCAAATTTATCTTATATGACAGAGGACTTAAATAGCAACAAAATGGTGAAGAAAATACTTGCAATATTTCTTCTGTTCAGGAGACATTCTAGTTTGATATTCTGTCTCATCTGTGTAGAATTGACTAGTGTCTTAACAAATTTGTTCTTAACAATTATTGCATCTTTAACAAATAAAACTGGAATAATATATATCCTTTGATATGATATTTATACATTTTCAAAAATACAAGTCATTTTTAAATTCAACTCTTAAATTGGACAACAGGAAAACGGTTATCACATCCTTTTCTGCAAGGTATAACAGATGCTTCCAAACGGTATTTGAATAAAAGAAAAAGCATTTTCAGTTTTAAAGTTTTAACATACCAAAATGTTTTTAAGCCACAAATTGCAGAAAAATATGTGATATTTTTTGTCATTAATGGACTCCCATGATGCACCACTTTACCATGTGAATGACTGAAGGGGTGTCTTACCTAAAAACAATTCAAGCACTAGCCAAAGTCCTCATTAATCTCATCTCAATAATTCCAAATTAAACAAACAGGAACTTAATAATCAATTTCATTATAAAATTCATTAATTTATCTTATCTTTTGTTTAAGTGTAATTTTTGTGTGGAAGTGGCTCGCTTGTAAAGTTTTACATTTGCTTCTACCACTTCTATTTTGTTGATAAATTTTTGCAATTTCACATATTACATCATGAAGCAAGGGAAAAAATAAGTAAAGAACTAAAATAATTTGATGATTGCGTAAAAGAAGACTCACTTCTCTCACAGAGAAATGCAGCTTTTTCTTTACACCCTGTTGCTTTCCAATGACCAAGCGCGTGCGCTACCTCATGTCCATTGTATACTATCTCACGCAGTAGGCACACCATACTCTCCCCATTTAACTTCTCTGGTACTGTCCTTGGGAATGAATCTCTCTGGTCTTGTATCATCTCCTGAGCACCATTAACAGCCTCTTGCGCCACGTCCCACGAGGCATTCTGTCCCCCATGAATGAGGATATAGTTCATCCAAAATTGAATGGAGCTAGTGTTTGTGTCAGCCACTCCATAGAACGTTCTTGAGAAAAACGTCTCCACAGAAAGACTTGTTATGGTGGCCAAGAAGCCATCATCTTCTCTGCATATATTTTGCGCATCGTTGTGGTTTACCTTGTAACTTGGATCAAACTTCAAACATGAATTGAATATCAGCTCCCAACCCTCTGGACATGACAATTTTGCTACAAATATGAGACAAAGAAATAAAACCTGAATATTCATAGGATTTTTCATTTGATCCTGTGTAATACAAACCAAGCGTGCACCTACAGTACATTAAACATATCCCACTTCCGACATTACAAGCATTCATTCCATCAAATGCCATACAGTAACCTTAAACTGAATGTCAGGAGTCATTTTGAATCATTATTACTGAACAGTTTAAATTGTTTGCGCACATGTATCAACAAATAAAACTGGAATAATATATAGGGTATTTAATCCATGTCAACTCAACAAGGGTATGTAACCCACCCTCTCAGATTTGCTTCAAATTTGGCTTATTTGTGATACATAATGCATCTATAACACTCTGAAAGTTTCAGCATCATAGCTTTATTTGTTTTCAAGTTACGGACGATTAAAAATCAGCTATTTTTAACCAAGTTTTGTCGTCATGGCGGCCATTTTGAAATTAATCGCAAAAAAAAAATCAAAATAACTTTTGTTTCCCGCACCCCGTTACATTAAAAATTGCCAACTGGGTGTTTTTTAAGGTGCTGAATTCAAAAAATTAAGTTATAACACTGTAGGGGTAACCTTACATGTCAATATTTAGTTTTCAAAAACAATTCCCAAGTTTTTCATGAACCTCGGAATGTACATTATTCACAAGGATATTTCTACAAATGCTCCATCTTCATAAGTCTTCATACTTTGCATGTTGATAGAACACATATGGAAGTATCACATATTTAAAAAATGGTGTTGGGCTTATGTGTAGTTTTTGTTTTGAGCATTTTGAAATTTGGAGCTAATTTGGCTCATTTAAAAGCAAATGCATTAGTACAGATGCAGGTACAAATGCATTAGTGTAGAATTATAACCTTAGCACATTTCCACACAGCAAAAGTAATATATCACAACAAATTGCTGTCAGTATATTTAGCAAATATTAAGTTCCTGACCATTACATTATTACACACATGTATAGATCCGTCTGGAATCAATGACCAGTTCCAAATTGTGTGAATATAGGTATTATAGTTTACCATTTTAAAGTCAAAGTCTATTCTTATGTCAAATTTTGTTCATTAAGACCAAAGTGGTGGTGTGTCACTGTTAGTTTGTCTGGTGCCAATTCTGTTTGTGTATGCACTATCCACCAAAATGTATCCCTAATGCTAAGTGCAATAGGACTGGAAAAAGAAACTCATAAACTAACAGAGATGATAGTTTGTAGCAGAGACAGCAAAGAGTGCATGGTCCACAGGTGTGAAAAGTGCCCTGGAACTAAAATGTAAAGAAATATTAGGAAGAACATTTAAAAGAGGAAAATAAAGAAAGTGATGATGATGATGATAATCCTGAAGAGAATGTCATAGTTTCTGAGCAGTGGATAAGCACTGATAGAACAGACCTTATAACTCAGACTGCAGCAGTTGATGAGTTTGTATCCCTACTTGTAGAGAAACTGGATAAACTAACCACACACTCATACATAGCTAAAGCTCAATCTCAATATTTAAAAGAAAGGAAGGAAAATTTAAGCAACGATGAAGTCATTGTTCTGGTGGACTTTGCCGAGAATTATAGATTTACAGTTCAGGATGAAGTGCAAGGGTTTTACTGGAACAAAAAGCAATGTACACTTCACCCCACTGTGTTGTACTCAAGAAAGATGACAAATTACAGAAGACTTCACTATGCTTCATTTCTGATAATTTGACACATGACGTTAGTATGGTATATGAAATTCTCAATCGCACAGTTTCATTCATCAAGGCCAACTTACCATCAACAATTAAAAAAATCAACTATTTTTCAGATGGCTGTGCAGGTCAATACAAAAATTGTAAACATTTCTTAAACCTGTGCTATCATCAAGGTGATTTCGGTATGGATTGCACATGGTCCTTTTTTGCCACAAGCCATGGCAAATGCCCATGTGATGGTGTTGGGGGAACAGTAAAGAGATTGACAACAAGGGCAACTTAACAGCGCCCATCAAGCAATCAAATTATGATAACCCTTGATATGTTTAAATTTTGCCAAGAGGAGATAAGCGGGATTAATCTCTTGTACCCAACAAAAGATGAGATGGTCACAACCAGAAACAAATTATTGGACCGTTTTACAAATGCCACAACAATTCCAGGAACAAGAGGCTTCCATCACTTTTCACCCAAGTCATCTACAGCCATTGCTGCAAAGCGAGTCTCATCAGACAAAACTAATGTAGAAGAATTTGACTTTTTAAAGAATGAGGAATTAACATTGGAGATACAGGCTTCTGATACTGTTATTTGTCAATATGATGCTAAGTACTGGATTGGATTAGTTTGTGAGCTTAATAGTGAGGAGAAAGATATTTGTATCAAATTCATGCATCCAAATTACCCATCCAGATCATTCAAATGGCCTGTAAGAGAAGATAAAATTATTGGACCGTTTTACAAATGCCACAACAATTCCAGGAACAAGTGGCTTCCATCACTTTTCACCCAAGTCATCTACAGCCATTGCTGCAAAGCGAGTCTCATCAGACAAAACTAATGTAGAAGAATTTGACTTTTTAAAGAATGAGGAATTAACATTGGAGATACAGGCTTCTGATACTGTTATTTGTCAATATGATGCTAAGTACTGGATTGGATTAGTTTGTGAGCCTAATAGTGAGGAGAGAGATATTCGTATCAAATTCATGCATCCAAATTACCCATCCAGATTACCCATCCAGATCATTCAAACAGCCTGCAAGAGAATATGAATGCTGGGTTCCAGAAACAAATATACTTTGTACATTAAAACCGTTGATAACTGCAACTGGTCGCCAGTATCATCTGGATGATGAAGACAAAGCTAAAGTCATGAAGATAATCCATGTGTAGTAATCATTGTCATTATATAATCTTGTACTGGAGCATTTTGTATTTAGTGGTAAACTGGTAATACAACTTAATTATACTTCACGAGTGCTGGCTTTCAAATTAGTACATGCAATAATGTAACAAAATTAAAGCTAAACATGACCCTTTAAATTAAACATTCTCAAATAATGTGTTTTATTGGGGTCATAGATTTATTATAGAGAATACTTTCATGAATTGTAATGACATCTTTCTAATTGAGTAGAGTAACATCTTAAATATTCACTTCTTGCATGGTATTGGGAATAATACAGTGCATTTGCTACCGTAATGACTGATATTAGCTCCAAATTTTAAAATGCCCTAAAACAAAAACTACACATGGGCCCAGCACCACTTTTTGGATATTCCATATGTGTTCTATCAACATGCAAAGTATGAAGACTTTTGAAGATGGAGCATTTGTAGAAATATCCTTGTGAATAATGTACATTCCGAGGTTCATGAAAAACTTGGGATTTTTTTTAAACCCAAATATTAACATGTAAGGTTACCCCTACAGTGTTATAACTTAAATTTTTAATTCAGCACCTTAAAAAACACCGAGGTGGCAATTTTCAATGTAATGGAGTGCAGGAAACGAAAGTTATTTTGATTTTTCTTTGGCAATCAATTTCAAAATGGCCGCCATGACGACGAAACTCGGCTAAAAGTAGCTGATTTTCAATCGTTCTTAACTCGAAAACGAATAAAGCTATGATGCTGAGACTTTCAGAGTGTTATAGATGCATAATATTCAACAAATAAGCCAAATTTGAAGCAAATTTGAGAGGGTGGCTTACATTTTGATTTTTTTCTTGTTGAATTGATGTGAAATACCCCATATGTCCTTTGATATGATATTGATACATTTTCAAAAGTAAAAGTCATTTTTAAATTCAAGTCTTAAATTGGACAACAGGAAAACGGTTATCAAATCTTTTTATGCAAGGTATAACAGATGCTTTCTAATGCTATTTGACTAAAAGAAAATAGCTTTTTCAGTTTTTGAGCTATATGGTTAAGCCAACATTTGTAAAATATCCACATATGTAAAGTATGGGGAAAACAGCTCAAACGAATTCAAAAACATTATCCATTCTATCACCCGATGAAGTCAAGAGAGCCATTAAAACATTCACAAGGGAAAAGAAAGGGGGAGGGGGGGGGGGGTAATGTTCTTTAAAGGGTAACTTGCAATAAATGACAATAACATTTGTTACTGTATATTCCACCTGTCATCCTAAACACTATGCAGAAGGGGATTTTTCTACCTACTTCAGAAAAAAGGCAGTGGCCACAGTATCAACTTTCAAATACGAGTTGATATGAATGCTCTGCATTAACTGTGTCCTTAATCTACATATTATAAGAACGAAGATAATAATAAATACTATATTTAGTGTAAAAAGCACCCATGCTATATTAAGTGCCAACCAACAATTAACTTTGACTGACAGCATATCCCAACATCAATATATAATGACTGAGGTTTACATGTGTTTGATATCTTGTTTTGGTATGCAATGAGTGTTGTAAGCAGCTAGAAGCAGCTCTTACTGTTTTATATGTAATGTATGCTATTGTTAATGGAGTTCAAGTACTGTATGTGAATGAGTATATGTACTGATTGTTCGATTGGGACTCCTGAGCACTTATGAGGAAAAAATTTAGACAGTAAAAATGATACAATTCTATTTTCGTAACACTCTCAAAGAGTACTGTATGTGAATGAGCATATTTACAGAAAATTACCACTCCTGACTACGGAGGCTTCTTACGAAGAAATTTAGGCAATAAAAAGTGGTACAACTATATTTTTGTAAGTGCTTATTACGTAACAACGGTAATAGATATTTCACAGCTCCAATTTGATAAACATTCCAAGGTAATTCCTCCTGATTCTACAAATTCAGTTTTTTCTTACAGGAGCCTTCATGCAAGACAGACAGGAACAGGAATCACACCAATTCACTTTACATCTGTTTGCCAAGGGGCAATAAGGACACAACATTTGGCCAACCACTGATAATTTGCACAAAAATGAGGCAATCATGCATTGCTTGCTGAGTTAGTGTTAAGACTTACTTGAAATTTCACTCGGTTGTTCATTTTCTTCTAAAGGCTGATTACCAAGAATTTGTGGATCTGCATACACAGAAATGGCAACTGTAAAGAAAACAGCAGAAAACATTCCAATAAATATCGCTGCTATCGTCAAATGACATCATGTTACTATTTTTAGCATGTTCATAACTAGTCACAACGTCTGATGAAAGAAGTGCTTCTCTGAATTCTCTGCTCTGATTACTTAATCATTTCACTATTGACCTTCTAACATATCAATGTACTTGATAGATGGGATGCAGCGTCATTTTTATGATACTGATACGAATCAAAGCCAGGACAAAAAATGACAGGAGACCTGTCAACATGACAGAAGACCTGTCAAAATGACAGGAGACCTGTCAACATGACAGAAGAAACAGACAGACCTCCTCTCACCAATGTGATCTCAATGTTTGGTAGAGACCGTTGATAAACAACAGGGTAAAAGATACGGTCAGACAGGATACAATCGCTATGGGCAGATGACATGTGAAAGTGATAATATCCTTTAAAGTCTTCAATGCCTTTACTGAACTCTTTGGTTGAAATGAGATCTCAATTCGAAAAGTGAGGACAGCTTTTTTGCTAATTAATTAATTAATTTGTAATACTTTTGTTCTTGGAAAGTGAATTTAGTATTCAATACAAATAAATTATTGTGGATTTGAAAATTCATATCAAAGGTTTGCAGTACCCTCACATGCAAGAAACGTGTGTTTGAATATTCTTGAGACCCCAGAATAATATACGCCCTCACATTCCGGCAGAGTTCTCCTTTAAGAAGAGACAAACCATCAAATAAGCTTCTGATGGTGCATAGAGAACT
The DNA here is from genome assembly GCA_020152595.1 of Chiridota heheva. Lineage (NCBI taxonomy): Eukaryota > Metazoa > Echinodermata > Holothuroidea > Apodida > Chiridotidae > Chiridota > Chiridota heheva. The sequence continues at coordinate 255,373 of JAIGNY010002993.1, read as the reverse complement.
ATTGATATACTGTACAGTATATATATATTTATAGTATAAATATTCTTATATTATCTGAATATGAAAGTTGAGATTAGGCATCTAAAGGAAAAGAGAAAAGGAGAAAGCTATCTCTACCAATGCTATAGGTTGCCTGCAATAATGCTAAGATTCTTTACACTAAATTAATGCAACATACAGCAATGCAATGAGGAAGCTATACCACATCTCTACCAATGTTATTATAGGCTGCCTGCAATAATGCTAAGATTCTATACACTAAATTAATGCAACATACAGCAATGTAACGTTATTATAGGCTGCCTGCAAGTTATCCAAATTAATGGGTAGTTGTCTTAACAACTCCCTGGTTATACCACATCTCTACCAATGCTATTATAGGCTTCCTGCAATAATGCTAAGATTCTTTACACTAAATTAATGCAACATACAGCAATGCAATGAGGAAGCTCACATCTCTACCAATGTTATTATAGGCTGCCTGCAATAATGCTAAGATTCTATACACTAAATTAATGCAACATACAGCAATGTAACGAGGAAGTTATACAAGGGAGTTGTCTTAACAACTCCCTGGTTATACCACATCTCTACCAATGCTATTATAGGCTTCCTGCAATAATGCTAAGATTCTATACACTTAATTGATGCAACATACACCAATGCAATTTAGAGCTTCTCGATTCCTTAGACTATCCACCCAGGTTATTGAATCTATAGTGGTATTTACAAAGAGCTGGAGAAACTAAGTAAATAAATAAATTTAGTGCATATATGATGCCCTGCTTATTATCAATTCAAACAGCAAAGTGTGATGGTTTACAGAGCAGCATAAGTGTAGTGGAGCATGTTATATAGCTGTTCTCTACATGTGCATGGTACCTTTATTTTAATACCGAGTGGCAGTAACTAATGACTACTAAAATGTAATTGTAGCATAAGTCTCCTTCAGATATACATGTCATAAGCTTTAGCCGGGAAAGAGGAAGGGGGGGAATAGCAAAAAGATAAAAATTGGCAGAAAAAGGCCAAATTTGGGACTTTTGTTTTAGGTGGAGATTAACACTCCCCCCCCCCCCCTTTATTTATTACAGAACTTAGCTCACTGCATGCCCTGCTTACATTAAGTGAGCACACTCTAGGCTTTAAACTTGTAACACCACAAATAAGTGTGTGTTGTTCAGCAAATCACCTAAAAAGGTGTCACCATGACTAGCTGCAAACTTGTTGCAACAACACCATTCTAATAAGTGCAATACAAAAAAATTGTTTTTCCATACATTTCTTAATTCTTACAAAACATTTCAACCTATCATGAAACCATGGTTCTATTTAACAAAGTTATTTGCTTCTACGAAACGGAAGTATCAGGGAATTGAAACTTTTCAAACCATTAACATATCACAATACAAGATTTGTAATTACTTTTACTTTGAACACCAATATTGTTTTTCATGACATTATGTAAGCTGAGTCACAGTTTACATTAATTAGCTAATGTTACCAGAGTATGTATTCGATACTTCTAAACATGCTTTCTTTAAAGATGGCATATTGATGAAAGAAACCGCAGGCGATATACAGAACGCAGCTGTCAGCAAACATAACTGAAACCGAATCAACATCATGTCATGATCAATATGTCATAAACATTAGCAGACACAAAGGAGCCTAGGTGATATAACCATGGGAGACTATGGTAAGTCCAGCCAAACTTATCAGGTTTCTTGTACCCCCATTTCTACGATGGACTTCAAATGTTAATTTCATCTCCATTCAAGCCAGCAATTATTATTTATAACTTCTTTTCATGCCAGGATTCTAGATTTCTAACTTCTTGAAGTTAGTGAGACATAATTTTTTTTTATATGGCAGGAATGGACTACTGTACATGTATGTTTCAAGTTTTTTGAGGCCAGTGTCGTAAATATGTTGAAAAGTTGGGGGAGGGGGGTTGATTTATAATTTAGGTGGTCACCAACAGTGGGACTTCGAGTGCAAATGCTTGATTTTGTGACATGGGGTCCAGAGGCGAAGCCCTGTGGTAGGGTCCAGTGAGTGAAGCCCCTGGTAGCTCTTGCAAAATTGACATTTTGAGGGCAAGAAAATAGGTCCCAAGACATATCAAGGTGTACTTAAAAGGGCAAGATACAAGTAAAATTTATGTCAAATAGATCTATAATACACAATACAAAACAATACATGATATTGTGATCTCTTGAAGGACAGTGATCTGTTTCCAACATAGATACAGAAGAACTTACACTATTTATCAGAAACCTGGAAAATCACTCGAAAATTATGTTAATACCAGAGGAGATCAAACCAGCCAGTCCCACAAGAAAATGGAAAAGGAGGAATCCAAATACTACAGCTTCTGGTTCTAGCACTGATTACAACACAAGATGGGGACCTTACCAAATAGAAAACCAAACAAATGAGAAATAAAATAACTTGTCATTTTAGCCATCAAAGTTACTTTAAAGGAGATACACACAACCACATATGTGTATTTGATTGTAAATAGTTGAACAACTGGAAGGAGCAACCATTGGGCTAGCAGGAGAGCTAGCAAGTCAGAGCTAGCAAGTCTATTCATGGTGTGGTGGCAAAGGCAGTTTGAGAAATTGATGGGGAGAGAGAAGATTGAAATTAAGCTATTTATGAGATATGTAGATGACATTGTAACAGTAATGTGGTATGAGACTGAGAAGCACACAGATGAAGAAATGATGGAAAAGGTACAAGTTCTAAATAGCTGATACCATACAAGTGACAACTGATCACCCAGGTAATAACAGCAATAGAAGGATGCCGGTCCTGGACTTTAGTGTTTGGATGAAGGAAGTAAAGGCTGATGGACAAAAAGTCAGAAAAGTTGTACACTTCCAGAAACCCATGGCAACAAGATAAGTGATTCACCGTGATTCTGCTCTCCAACTCAAAACAAAACATCTCAAAACATCTTCGTTGCAGACCTAGTAAGAGTGATGAGGAATGTTTCCCTATATTTGGAAGATTTTTTTTTAAAGAGCATGTACAGTACTATATGCATAAAATGCAGTACAGCGGCAGGAGGGGCGGGGGGAAGGGGTAATCAGTAGCAGAGAGAGTGTACACTAAAACGAAGAAGAAATTTCATGACATGCCTAAAAATGACAAGGAAGGCTACTGTAATGGTCTAAAGAATGGAAAAGAGAAGCGAGAGATGAAGAGAGAAAAAACAAAAGGATGAACTGGTTTAGAAAGAGAGGATCCGAGTCAGTTTTATTCATTAACGCAACCCGTGACAGTGAATTAGCAAGAGAATGTAGAATGATTTACAAAGAATGTGGCCTTAAAGTAAAAGCAGGAACATCTGTAAAGAGTAAAATCAAACCCCTTCAAGAGACAAGAAAAATGGGACAAGTGTGATGTATGCATTGATACTGAAGGAAAGGTGAATTGCAAAAAGAGAGAAATAGTAAAGAATGTAATGGAAAAGGAGAGAGAGACATTGGTGAATCTGCCAATAGCCTACAGGAAAGATATAAGCAACACAAAGAATAATTGAAGGCAAAAAGGAAAGACTCAGTATTTTGAAAGCATATGGAAGAGCAGCACAATGGAAAACTGACTAATTTGAAAGTAAAATTAGTGGGAAGCTATCAATCAGATGCAACCCTATGCCATGATAGCGAAGCAGGATACATAAGAGAAACTAACCCAGACCTGAATATCAAAGAAGAGTACAGGGCAAATACCCAGACCAAGAAATAGCAGTATGAGTTTTACCCTTGTACATAGCAACGTTTTAACACAAAGCATGTTCAATGAATTGTCAATTCATTGAATGTTAGTCTTTTAAATGGAAAGTTAGCCAACCATGACTTGATGAAAGGACCAGGAGGTTGTGTGTGTGTGTTTGATACATACAGCACAGTGCAGTCAATCATTTCAGTTAAGTTTTATCAAGAGAAGAAGTTAGTGAGGGAAAGTTTAACAGCTGAAGAGGAATCCGGTCAGGATTTGAATAGCTTCCTTTTTCCCCTCTGAAGATAGTACATATAGAGAATTAGAGACTTGACTTGTCAGCCACCTACAGAAGTAATACAAAACAATACAAATTCATGAAAAAGCAATGTGGGAATAAATGTTTTATTGTAAATGCTTCTGTGCACATGTCTCTGATTACTCTTTGATGAATATGTGTAGTCATACAGAAAAATCTTTGTTAAGTTTTTAATTAATTCACTAAGAACTTGAATAAATTATTTTCAAACTCCACCCCCACTCTCTGTGTGTCTTAGTTCCTGTATTATCAATATCACACAAAGTGTAAATAGACATATTCATTTTAAACATTTTCCCATAAGGATTTACCTATTTGAACTGATAGATTTCTTCAAAAAGTTTGCTCTGAAGTAAATGTATGAAAACCAACAAGAAAACTAACAGAATGAAACAGGTAGCTTTAAATTAAGAAGAAAAGTTGGAGGTTTTAATAATTAATACATTTAACAATTGCCATTGCACCCTGACAGTCCATCACGTTCTCCTTGCTTGCCCCCTGTACAACCTTCCAACAGCTTCCCTCGCTCCCCACAACTCAATAGTTAAGCTCTTCTAGAAAAACCCTCCGATAAAATTATCTCCTTCCTTCATCATGCTTCCCTCTACAATCATATTTAGTCTTCCTCTCCCACCTCCCTCTCTCTACTTATTTTTTTCTTTCACCCATGCACCTCCTCTCTTGATCCCAGTTTGCTGGCATTTAGTTTTTGTGTTTCTCTCAATCTCCTCCTGTTTTCTTTCCTTTCTACCTCTGGAATAATCCAAGCTCTCAGGCGCAATTTGACCCTCGTTGTCGTGGTGCCGTTAAGCCCTCATCAAACAAACAAACATTTATTTTACTCAAGTTTTGTGATTTTTCAAGCAAGCAAACTAAAAATTCAAATTCCTAAAGAATTCTTTTTCTGAAATGTTAATCTTGAATGGCTTATATAACTTTCTGAAAATTTCAAAAAATTAGGTATTAGGCAGTAAAAACATTTCAAAACATGGCTCAGTATACAAGTTAACACAGAAGTAAACCTGCTTTATAAGGCATCAAGGGCACTTTGAGGGCAGATTGAGGGCAGATTTGAGGGCATTCGAATAGTAATTAAGGGAGTAAACAATACAAAAATTAGTGTCCCTGTGTCTTTTTATATTTGGGACCTATAATAAGCATGAATGGAAGGTAAAGTAGGTATCAAAGTATGTTTTTGTGAAGAGATTGCAAAGAGCTTAGTGAAAATGCATATTGTTTAATGGAACAATTCAAAAAGATTTAAAATGATATAATAAGCAGAATTTAAAGTATTTTTTGGGAAAGCTTAGTGAAAATGCATTTGGGATTAAAACAAAATTTAAATGATATGCAGAATTAACATTTGGGAAATTGGGATACAACAGTTTTTGCGAATTCCATGTCTGTAACATCAAGCATTCAAGTTTGAATTTGTGGCTGTGGGACACACCACATAATTTTATCGTTTTTGTCATTGTTTACCTCAGCCATATTTTTAATCATCGCATGGCAGACAAACTTCTCTCACACACAGGATGTCATTGGGCACACAAGAACTGGTTTCAGTGAAACCAAAATTTGAAGAAAGGAAGCCTTGGTCTCAGTGGACCTGCCTCGCACGCTACTTCTTCCTTCTTAGAATGAGGATACTCCCGTCGCCAACTAAATGGCCACGTATCTTGTAGGATACCGAACTAATACTGCTTCGGTCATTCCCGTTATGAGAATGTTTTCTAATGATAGGTACTCTCAAAATGGACATGTTCAAATTTCTCTTCAAGTAACAGTAAATGTGTGTGTGTGGGGGAAGGAGGGGGGGGGGGTGTGAAAGGATTTCCTTGTGTTCTAAGCCTGTTTAAAACATAATTTATCGCTTAACTTTAAAGTTTTAAAAAAGTGGGGGGATGATAGTGTGGGTCATCCACCCTTGTCAAAAAGTGGGGAATATATAATACCCCCACCCCCCTCCCCCCAGGCTTTATGCCCAGGTTTGAGGTGTAAATTTCTCGGCATACCAGATACAAAAATATTGTGAATTCTTTTTTAAGAGCAAATGTCCATTGTTTCCATTAAACTGAACAATAGGGGACAGACAGACAGACTGACGGATGATTGGTAAAGGTTCTATATCCTCCTTCACCAAAATTGTTGGTGAGTGGATACCAAGCTCTTATCCACACGCTGTGGTAGAAAGTCCTCCTTTCAGCAGGAGAGACCCAGGCTCAACCTTAAGTCAAGGTATACCAGGACCTTCAGTATTTTGCCTAGCATTGGGAATTCAAAGGACGGAGCAAAATACCACCTACAGTAGTTTGATGACTTACTGCACCATGTGCTGGCAGCAGCGGTGCACATAGGCACTTTACTTTCAATTTGAAGGAATAATAGGTTTCCGAACATTCAGAGAATGCATAATCACATGCAGCATATTTAGAATGAAAATAATCAACTGATATCATACTGTGGGTTAATTACAATAAGTTTGAAGAAATGATTATTATCTTTGCAAAGAAAAGGAGAAGAGCCCCTTTGTCGCTATTGGGGAATCTACACCTCCCCTCCCCCGCTACAATTTAGATGAATTAGAAAATTAATCTTTGAGAGAAGTGGGAGGGGAGGGGGGGGGGGAGAAGGCTTTTATCCAGATATGCAGACTTGGACTTCAAGAATAGTACACATACTGTCCACCGCTAATTTCTGACCTCTTCAAGAACAATCCCCTCCAAATCATCATCTTCTTCCTCAATAGCAACTTATTCCACCTGATTTAATCCTTACCCACACTCTCCACATTTTCCATCTTACCTTCCAATCCTCTTTCCTTTTTTATCTTGCACCTTTATTCATCATTTTTTCTCTCCCTCCTTTCCCCCTCCCAGCTATCTCTGTCCTAAATCTTGCACCTTAAATTTTTAACACCCTTTTGGCACATTTGACACTGACTGTTGCAGTGCCATCAACAAACCAAACCAAACATACACAAGAATAGATACTAAAGAAACAGTTCTTTTAACCACACAAATCTGCAAAAATAAGAGCAAAGTTTTTAAAAAATATGGTTCCAAAATGGTTCAAAAAACCTTGGAACATTCTGTGAAACAGAAGAAAAACCAGAAATATGCTTAAAGTAAAATGAACCTGTTATGTCATGAGAATGTGAATTAAATGAATACCCACCAACCTGGTCGGCATAACTAACTGGTTAAGCGTAACTTAACAAAATACAATTTCAGGTAGATTGGGTACTGTATTTTACATCCCTATCTCAACAGCTCAGGTTGTATAGAGATGTCCATGGTTATTTGATAAACCAGTTGTGAAGCACTGGTGAATGAAGACCCACCAGGTATTGAATCTGGGACCTCTAGCATGCCAAGCTGATGCTACTATGACCCCTACATCCCATAGGCCTGTCAAATTTCACTTACACACTGTGGGCATGGGGAATACACTCAAAGTGTAGCACTTTTGCAACATCTTTCTTTGACAAAAAAGAAATTGTCATGATTTTTGTATTTGTGTGAAATGTGTGACATTATGGGAATAAGTCAATAACAATTGCAGTGATTTACTTGCCTTTCATACAAAATTGGTCATGATTGTAAATAGTATAAAGAAGTTTAAAAAAGAATTGTTAAAAAAGGCAGTTTTTATCTAAAAATAAACAAGACCAAATCATATGGCTTTTGCAGAAAAGAAACCATTTGAATTCAAAGAAAATATCAATCTGCAAACTTACCAATTACATATAACAAAAACATGTATGACAACACACTCGAAACCATAATTATATCAAGTTAAGTCCTTAACAGTGATCATCCATCCATCAAATGGGCAACAGGATTAGAGTCAAAAAACGAAAAGATGATTAGCAGGAAACACGGAAATTAGCCATTGATTTCCGTCTGCTTGATGTAGTTGTAGCACACATGTAATGTACAGTACATGCTGCCATGAGATGACCGCATTGTACAGGTATGCATGTGTAATCAAATGACTTCCAATAGTCGGTGATAAAAATCACTTAGTGACAGAAAGGCACTAATGAGGAAACGTAAGTGCAATGACCATGCAGAAAGGACATGGCTGAAAGGTGAACACTTTTTCTAATTGAATCAGGGTCCTGTACAGAAGATAGAAGCAAGTGAAATTTAGGTGGAATTAACTTTTTCTAGTTTTTTAAATTGATGATCAATATCTTTTTCACTTTGTTCTTGGCTTTTGTGGCTGAACATCATTTTGAAGTAAGTGAAGATTTACAGCACAAACATAACAATTGGGAAGATCTTTATATACAAAACTAACCACTCACAGTTCCTATGGCTGTAAAGTGGACCCACAAATATGAGTCCTATAAAAAGTTGATAGCTCAAAGATTGACTAAAATCAAGAGATTTAAATAAATTATCAAATAGAATAGAAAATAATCAAATAACCATCTGCAAATAATCTTTTCACAGTACTAGCTGTATGGCAAGCACTGGTCTAGCAAAAATTGGAAAAATAAATCATGAACCAAAAAATGTTGTATACGACACAGAATATACTGCAATTTTAAGTCAATTATGTCTCTTAATGTCTCTTGCGACGTAAAGAAAATCTGAACATGGCACATTTTGTAAACAAGACTGGATTTTATCTGTAAATAGTGACTATGTGGTTGGTAAGTGTTGTACATGTGACTCCAGCTTGTGACTCAAATTACAGTAGGAAGTAAAGTGCATCCATTTATGCAAAACCAAAAATCAACTCAATTGCAGTCTCTGACCCGGCAATTGCAGTCCCTGACCCGGCAATTGCAAAGAGGATAACCCAGTAAGGCCACAATTTGCAAAATACTACTTCCTCAATCAACCAAGCTAAAAGGAATAGAAGAGACTTATTACAGGCATTCTCCCTCATTGTGTCGGGTTATGTGCTATGCTTATTTTGGCAACTTTCTCTCATGGTGTTGTAAAAATATCTTCAATTACACAAGGAAATACAAATAGAAATTACAATACCAAACTGGGTATCAAAACAAAGGAGTGAAAATACTAAATAACTGGCTGACATTGTCTTCTGTTTCTTGAAAAAGTGGGGAGGGGAGGGGAGTTTCTCATTTCACCTCCACATCCTGTCTCTGTATCTGAGATGCATAGTTATGTTCCAGTGTTAATACATTATATTATTTACAATTTTCTGGTCTAACTAGTTTGAGAAAACACACATTTGTGTTGTTACATAAACTGTAGCAATTGAATAGCCCTCTAAACATTTTCTCATGTAGTAAATTTTATTATTTTATTATACATTTTTGCTGTTATAATTTGAAGTAGTACAGCTCATCTGAATAAGAATTTCTAAATATGGATCATACCCAGTGGTGCAACTAGGCTTTTAGTGGGAAATATAGAGGTCCAGACCCAAACAAACATATTGCAGTGTCATTGCTCAGGTTTCCAAATCAAGATTTTTGCTTGGGCCTATGAGTTTACCAACCCTTCTCACCCTATTGTTGCACCACTAATCATACCATCAATAAAATAATCAATGTCTTGATAGGACATATGTTACAGCTGATATTCAGAGCATTCAAAGACAGATGTTAATGGAGCTTTCGGTTAAAAAATTGAAGGTACCATATTCTACTAAGTCACTGGAAGTTTGAAATAACGCACGAGCATAATTTTTGATAATCAGGTCGTTGAGATATTACTAAAACAGGCCCAAATCATAAGAAACAATTACTGTTGGTTGGAACATTCACCACAAAGAATATCAATAGCAAGTTTGATAATCATATGCCTATATGTGGTAAATATGTGCTCTACAGATTATCAATACCAATACATGTTTGAAATTGTTGTTCATATAATCTAGAGACTCAAGAATAATACGCCCAGACTTGGAAAAAATCTATGGTTCCAGCGGTTATAACTGCAGGAAAAATAAAAAATTGCGGGAAGAACATTTTGTTTTCCATTAATAAGAAATAATAATAATGTTTTTTTCTTGAATAAGCAAAAGTAGGCCTATATGGGGTAAATATGTGTTCTAAAACGTCTCCCATGTAATTGTGCAATGAATAGTGCATTAAATTGCAAGAGTCTAAGCAAATATCTTTACTACATTAATATAATTTCTGTCACTATTTTTGGTGGAAATTTTTTTGACACCTTTAATTCAGAACTGTGGAAAATCTTATGATTAATTACAACTCCTGATACACTCTCCACTGTAGCTCATATTTCAGCAGGGTGCTCCTTTAAAGACATCATACAGATCATGGGCATGTCTTCAACTTGTTACGTCCTAAGTTTCAAATACATGGAGAATTCTATGAGACATAACCCAGCCCGAAATACAGCTTTTTAGGTTTGGTTTGGTTTGTTGATGTTTAACGGCACCGTGACAGTCAGAGTCAAATGTGCCAAGAGGGTGTTGATAAATTATGGTGTAATAGTTAGGATAGTGAGGAGATGGAAGGTTTGTAAAGCTTTTTAGGATTTGAAAATTGAACTACAGTTCTTAATATTTGGTGCTTATTCACATAACAGTATAAATTTTGTAAGATTCTTTAGTATGTACTTTAATTCTATATCAAACTATATTAAAGTTCTTCAAAATGCATCAGCCAGCGGTATGTCTACCAAAGCATTCCGACAATCTCATCCATCCTGACGGAAATGATGGTTTCTTTATAATGAAACTAATGTACAGCATCCAAAAATGCTTCACTTCCACGACATGACTACCAACAATTCAAAACACCTGATGACAGAGCGGTATGTGGATGACAAAGCGGTATATGGATGACAGAGCAGTATGTGGATGACAGAAGCATAGACCATCCAGGCACAAGGCCGCTTCTAGCAGCAATTGAATAGCAAGTTTGATCATCATTGTACATAATAGTATGTACGCAATGTGATTGCTTTTTTATCAAACAAAATGCTTAGGTGAACAATAGCGTAGGAGGTATGACCTGGTTAAACACAAAAACGTATTTGACGTCTTTAGTGCCCTTGTTCTAATAAACTCCCACCCAATATTTGTTTACTAATAACATTATTCATTAGATTAATATGAAGACTTAAATTATTCAAGTTTTGTTCAATCCTTGGTTGATTTTGTGTCTGATGCTCACAATGTTTTTGTGGTAGTTATTTGTGAGGCTAGCACAGAACCAATTCACATATATTTATAATGCAGTTGAAAAGCACACTGTATGCGGCCCGAGCATGTGAGCTTATTCGGAAAAAACTTCGAGCCTAATAAGTGGCCGCAATTCTATTTTTGTAAGCGCCCCCAGGGCACTTATTACGTTGAATATGGTATAGGCAACAAGCTTAAGGCACCATAATTCCCCATCAGTCAATCATGGTTTACAGTGGCTCAGGGTTGAAATGAAAAGAGTCTGCTACAATGTGTCATAGTGCTGAAAGAAGATAATGATGCCCAAGAGCCTTGAAGGAATAGGCCCCTTTGTAATGACTCCCTCAAACAAAGCAAGTCTGGCAGACTGTTCCAGACTTGCGACTACAGACAGTGTGGATGAAACTCCTGTCCATTGAACAGAATTTTGAGATATGTACTCGGTACTCATCATAGATACGCTGGAATGTGCTCAACACATTTCACCATATTGCAAACATGAAAAAATATATCAGTCGGATTATTCTTTCCAGTGTGCTATACAAGCCAAACAGAGGCACCATGCTAACATTGATCCTTGAATTTGGGGGCAGAGGTCGAGTGTGTGGACATTCACTTCTTTGGTTTGGAACAATCTGACAGGACTAGCTTTGGTATAAGAAATTTGTTGACCAGCTTGGTGGACTGAAAACCGTACCCAACCAGCTTAGTGACAACATATAGCTTTTGCTCTTGATAATATCAATATGTGTTTATAGACTTACTAGTTTTTTTGAAGTCAATGGGATTGATCTCCATTATTCATTAGCTTAATTAAAGTGGTCCTACTATGGGGACCGGATCTTACGTTAAATACGTTATTTGGATTACTTGATTTGCAAAAATATAGCTTTTTCTGCACAAACCCCATCGGTTGTGAGAAAATCACAAAAGAAAAATGCATTTTTCGTCACCTTGACGTAAAAACCCAGAATAAGGCTCAGTACGCAATGATGTCATTTTGGGAACGACTGTATGTAAACAATGCATCGATGTCACGTATAACGTGTGGCCGTCATTGAAATTTCACAACAAGTATCGATAGCGTCTCTGTTTCTTCTTCTAAAACTTATTACATTTTCCAGGCAAATATTAAACAAAATGCTGCAGCGTTGTGTAGTTGGAGGATGCAGTAATATAAATTTTCAAACTAAAGGTCGTTTATCATTGGCAAAGGGCAACAAAACGATATGATTCTGGACGCGTTTTGTGCACTTAACATGAACCGAGTTTTGGGGGCTTACTGGGTACAGTGTCATATTCAGCCCACACCAGATTGTTACCCTTGTTCTGTTCAATTCAAACAGTAGCTTGACCGCATCCTCTCTGACATGAACATTTTTACTGTTTCGTAAGTAATAAAGATTCAAATGAGAGAAACCGGAAACAAAAAAATAAGAATAATATTAGCACTCATAACCTCTCATTCAAAAGACAAAGCCATAACTGACTGGGCTACTTAATTAGTTGAAAATTTGTACCATTTATTTTATATATACTGTGGAATATGAATGAAGGAAGAAAATTCGATGAGTAAGAACTGAATTGTAATTATTGTGTCCATATGCCAAGCCATCTCATAACTAAAACACTAACGGTAAATACAGTCATGGTGTGCATGCCCATGCAAATTGACACCCATATCATATGACCCGGCCAATTATAAAAATGGCACCTCACACTAAGTCCCACATGGCATCCCATGTCCCACATGGCATACCACCCCATGTCCCACATAAAATCCCATCCCATCCCTTGTCTCACATGGCATTCCACCATATCTCCCACCCCATATCCCACATGACATCCCATGTCCCACATGGCATTCCACCAATGTCCCATATGGCAGCCCATCCTATGACCCACATGGCATCCCACGCTATGACCCACATGGCATCCAACCCTATATCCAACATGGATCCCATCACATGTGCCAAAAGACATCCCACCCCATGTCCCACATGACATCCCATCCCATGCCTTGTCCCACATGGCATTCCACCATGTCCTATATGGCATTCCACCATATGTCCCACATGGCATTCTACCATATGTTCCACATGGCATTCCATTATGTCCCACATGGCATCCCACCCTAAGACCCACATGGCATCACACCCTATGTCCCACATGGATCCCATCGTACATGTCCCACATTAATCCAACCATATGTACAACATGACATCCCCCCATGTCCCACATGGCATCCTTCCCTGTGTCCCACATGGCATCTCTCCCTATGTCCCCCATGGCATCCCACCGTATGCCCTGCATCAGTGGCTTCCCACCTCATGTCCCACATAGCCTTCTACCCTATGTCACACATGGCATCCCAACCTATGTCACACATGGCATCCCAACCTATGTCACACTGTGTTACTCATGGCATCCCATCCCATGTCCCACATGGCTACCATCCCATGTCCCACATGGCATCCCATCCCATGTCCCACATGGCATGGCATCCCATCCCATGTCCCACATGGCATCCCATCCCATGTCCCACATGGCATCCCATCCCATGTCCCACATGGCATCCCATCCCATGTCCCACATGGCATCCAATCCCATGTTCCACATGGCATCCCATCCCATGTCCCACATGGCTACCATCCCATGTCCCACATGGCATCCCATCCCATGTCATCCCATCCCATGTCCCACATGTCATCCCATGTCCCACATGGCATTCCATCCATGTCCCACATGGCATCCCATCCATGTCCCACATGGCATCCCATCCATGTCCCACATGGCATCCCATCCATGTCCCACATGGCATCCCATCCATGTCCCACATGGCATCCCATCCCATGTTCCACATGGCATCCCATCCCATGTTCCACATGGCATCCCATCCCATGTCCCACATGGCATCCCATCCCATGTCCCACATGGCATCCCATCCCATGTCCCACATGGCATTCCACCTCATGTCCCACATGACATCCCATGTCCCACATGACATCCCATGTCCAACATGACATCCCATATCCCACATGATATCCCATCCCGTGGCATTCCACCCTATGTCCCACATGGCTACCATCCCATGTCCCACATGGCATCCCATCCCATGTCATCCCATCCCATGTCCCACATGTCATCCCATCCCATGTCCCACATGGCATCCCACACCATGTCCCACATGACATCCCATCCCATGTCCCACATGGCATCCCACCCCATGTCCCACATGGCATTCCATCCCATGTCCCATGTGGCATCCCACCTCATGTCCCACATGGCATCCCACCCCATGTCTCACATGACATCCCATAAGAAGTCTCATCCTAAGCTATCACAGTCCCTGATTGAGCATACTATGTATGAAAGTGTCACTTCATATATTAACTTATAAGCAAATGTCTTTTGAATAAGAAAAAAATGCAGAGTCAAATAAGTATGCCTGATATACCCCTTGGTGTATACCACATGGTATATATTATATCATATGTCCCACATGGCCCCCATTCATGTTCCACATGGCATCCCTCCCTATGTCCATATGTAGTCACATCCTGTCACACTCCCTGACTGAGCATACTAAAAATCAAAAGTCTGGTCAGTTCATATACTGTAGCAAGTTTATGCAAATAACCACAATAATAAAGGCAGAGTTTAATAATCATGCCTGATACAACCATTGGTGCCCAAACATTAAAAAAAAAAAAAAATCTACAGTGCTATGAGAGAGACACTTGAAGATCTCTGAAGAATATTGGAAAATTATATCATTTTACAGTTATCTTCTAAGGAAATATCAAATGATTTGTAGACTTTTTAAGGAAACTAGTCTAAAATCTGTCATAAGTGTCTTTGAAAACTTTAACATTTTGTAAGGAAATTCTAACCTTCCATAAGGATATCTGAGAAACTTTAACTTTTTCTGAGGAACTCAGAAGAAACTTTTAACTTTTTCTGAGAAATTCTGAAAAAGCTTTAAGATTTCTGAGAAAATCTCAGGAAAACCTGTGGACGGTGTGGATATGGTCATTAGCTACAGGGCGATTGGGTCATTAGCTACAGGGCGATTGGGTCATTAGCTACAGGGCGATTGGGTCATTAGCTATTGG
This sequence comes from Chiridota heheva, assembly GCA_020152595.1. Classification (NCBI taxonomy): domain Eukaryota; kingdom Metazoa; phylum Echinodermata; class Holothuroidea; order Apodida; family Chiridotidae; genus Chiridota; species Chiridota heheva. Next base: position 240,070 of record JAIGNY010002993.1, on the reverse strand, counting down.
GCGATAGGGTCATTAGCTACAGGGCAATTGGATCATTAGCTACAGGGCGATTGGGTCATTAGCTACAGGGCAATTGGGTCATTAGCTACAGGGCGATTGGGTCATTAGCTACAGGGCGATTGGGTCATTAGCTACAGGGCGATAGGGTCATTAGCTACAGGGCGATAGGGTCATTAGCTACAGGGCAATAGGTCAATGCCACTAAGTGATAGGGTCACTTCTGTGGAAGCTTTAGTCAGGAACTCAGGAGGCAGCTCCACACTTAGTGATAGCGACCAATCTGGAAACACAAGGTGTCGTGGTGACCAAAGCTGAAGAGTCTGATGGATAACAAGGTGTATCTCCATGTACTGTAATTACCATTTGTATATACGTATGCTTGTTTTGTTAATTAGGACCAAGAAACCATTGGTCCTAATGAGGTGATTAAAAATGATATATTTCATTTCAAAATATATCTTTGAGTTTGTTGTTTATTGCATCATGTGTCTCGGTGGTGATCAGTTGAGTTGACAGGGAAGCATCCAATTAGGGGAATTTCCTTACTTGTGACACAGCATCTACACTTTTCATCTTCTGTGATATCATAATGAAATTCATCAAGCGTGCCTGTTTTTTTGTGCTTTTGCTTTAAAAGATGTTATGTTTTGCTCCAACAAACCTTTAACATTCATGAACAGTATTTTGGTGATAATGAGTCAATCACAATTACATTTTAGAAATTAAAAATGGAAAATGATGGTAAATAATTACTGGATAAAACTTCAAACAATTTCATGCATCACCAAGCTCGTTTTGATATAATTGATCTATCATGATATGTACTCCTCATCAATGTACAGTTTGTAGCGTACACTGTGACGAGTGAACACAGGTCTGAATATGCATTCATCTATCCCATTAAGGAGAAATAATTGACTTTCTTGACCACTACATTGGTTGCAATTGGACTTGCTTTAGTTCAGTTGTGACATGGGCTTTGGTATTTTTCCGCTTCTTTATTAAGGTCCATTTTCATGTTCACAGACCCAAATTACACTAACCGATTCAGTGAGCCAAAAATAATTTCACTGTTGATTATGCCCCAAACAATAGTACACTGTTAGCATATAGTGATAAGAAGCAGAAAGGAAATTTGAGGATTTTTAAAGCAGGGCATTGCATCATATCTTTTCCTACTTGTTATGGTCCAGTACCTTGCTCAGCTTAGGCCTCAATTGCAGAGCTTAAGCAGGGGATTATGAGGGAGGGAGTCAGTAAAATTATGGGGGAGAGGGGAAGGGAGGGAGGAGTTAGCAGAGGTTGAAAAAATATCTTATTTTCTGGGACCATAAAAAGTCTTGCAAAAAATGTATGCAAGTAGAACCACAACCTAACTGACTGTTTAATCCAACAGGAAATACCAATTCCCCTTTCCTTTTTATTTCCACCTCTATTCTTTATTTTTCCCTCCTCTCTTTCTTTCTGGAGAAAAATTATTAGAACATTGGTGCTGTAGTTCACTATATTGGGCTAAATATACTTTTATGGTTTGGTTTGCTTTTTCACCGAAAGCCCCTTTAAGCAGTTTAATCAAAATACACTTTCTTGATGGCATTTAATGGAGCTCTGGCTTTTAAGGGAAAGCTGTTGTCATCACTATTTTTCACAATCTTAGAACACTGAAATTCTACATACAGTGCTACTGTTTAACTCTTAAAAGCCTGAGCCTCCCATTTAGAATCTGTTTTGGGAAACGTTTTAAATAATGTTTTTCCACATTTCCCTTTCCTTTGCTATCATTAAAAGTATGTGTTAACTGAAAGGTAATACTTTGATTTTCACAATGGCCCACATGGTTTTATACTGGAATATGCAAATTTATGCAAATAGGCTCATTTAATATGCACAGTCCAGTCAACAAAACTGCCTAACTGTGTGTTTATTTACTCTCTTGTGGTAAGCAGTTGTGCATTTTTGATAGAATTTATGAAATGTTGATGAAAAGTTCTTTTCAATGATACAAGTCTCATTTTTTTTTTTGTAAGTAGGAACAATTGGAATATGCAAATTAGTTCATAATGTCACATTTGTCAAATCATCTATGAACTCTGGGTGACACTACAGTGCCATGTCTTCTGAAAAAGAGGTCATAAAGTGAGAAAGATATTATTAAACATTATCACAATAACCCTACATATATTTCCAAACAAAACATAACACATTCATGACACTATTTAGGGTTTTGTACATAAATCTCACCAACCAACATTAATATTCAGAACAATGGAAAGGAAATCCTTTGCTTTAAAAGAACGAGAGAAGTGAATTTTGAGAATGACAGGAAAGTATTCTGATGGTGCAGGGAAATCCTGCTATTCAAGTAACTAATTCTCTCCTGGTATTGTGCCTGGATGAGGGCCAAGAGACATATTAAAGGGAATAATCCCTATCAAATTACTCAACAATACAAACTTCGCATCTGATTTCATTATAACTCAGAAGGATACACTGGTAATAGGTTATATAGAGGAACAAGAGTACATATCAATAATACATATTTTGACATATATTTACTTAATATTCCTTAAAAAAGCGGGAAAGATGGATTTTTTTAACAGTTTTTATCACTCCCGGGATTCCTAGTTGTAGTTACGGATCCTTACGTGGTCGGGATTGCGCAATACTGGGATTGGGATACCGGGACTTATGTGACTACCATGATCCCGCACAACGCTACATTGTATCACATAGTAGAAAATTAATGATTGAAATAACTTGGGCGGTATTGACAATTTGCCCATACCAATATTTAAAGTTTTTGCCACTGTTCCACGGAACAGTACTTTCTCAATTAATACTGCTCCAAATCAGATTTCACTGTTTGAACTTTTTGCCGAAAACAGGACAAATTCCTTTTTTTAAAATGGGCTTAATTTACTACTGTCAGTTATTAGTATCACATGTACAGTACATAATGTATCATTCAGTTAATTGCATACAGTCATATACGTGCAAGCAGCCTTGCATATGTGTGATTAATAACAGGTGCTAGCAATTAAAGGCAAGATGTAAAAAGCTTTTTTCATTTTGGAAGAAATTCTTTTTATAATAATCTTGTTTAATCTAAGTTATTAATCATTCCTGCCAAATGCTTGTAAAAAGAACAATGTTCCACTGGAACAGTGATGTTTCAAATTTCACTGTTCCTGCATAAAAAGCACTGTTATCAAACAGTGGAACAGTGGCAGATTCGTATATCATCAAAATCATACCGGTACAAACCGAAATATGAGTACACAGTTGGTATCAAATCAGACAGGAGACCAACACGTGACTCATTTTGGAAAGTATAAAAAGGTTAGATTAGGGATGCAATTTCAGTACAGTAATGTATGCGGGGATGCAATTTCAGTACAGTAATGTATGCCATGGCCTATGTATATTACACATGTTAAACATAAAATCGGTCATTATTGAGAACTAAAACAGTTGTATTTGGAAATAAGTTTGGGTTTAAAATGGCAAATCAAATCAGACAGGAGACATATTTTAGTTCGAGTTGTAAAAGGGACACAAAACCGGGACTCAGACAATCATTATTTTCTACTGCTTGAAATAAATTCGGGTGTAAAGGGTAATTCAAATTGGACGCGAGACACAATACAGGACTCTTTTTCATCAGTAAAGGGAACTCAATTTTAGTACAGTATGATGAGTTTAGTCTTGTAACATATTATTACACATGCTAAAACGGTTATAAAAATTTTGCAACTTCTGTTTGTGATATTTGAGTGTGATTTGAATTAAAATGAAATAAAAATATATTTTGCAAGGCATGGATTGTTAAGGAATTCACCTTGCAATTCTTCAAGTCTTACAACCAGGGATGCGACATTAGTGCATAGCGTACATTCCCTAATAAATGCAAAGGGGGCATTACATTTTCAAAAATGGGGGTGTCTATTTGAGGTTAAATGTCATCACAGTATTAAAAAATGACTGATTTGTTATTTCTAAACGGTTTTCGTGGCAATCAACAATTAAAAATACTAATCAACAGTTTTTGCATACCACTCAAATGACAGCTTTTTTTTAAGCCTACACCTCTTGCAACCATTTGTGAAGCAATCTCTGGCGACAACAGACATACAAAATTTGCTCCAAAAAAGCTGTGAATTTTAACATACAGGAGGTGGCTAGATTTGTTTTTCCCAAAATTGGTTGTTGCGACGCAATCACAAGTACTGGTAGGCCAGGGCATTTTTGTAGGAATGAATTTTCCATGGAAATGGTGGGTACTGCATAGGGAGCCTTACGTTATAGTTGGTGTTTCGAGTATGGCCTGTAGCGTATACCACATGCGTTTCTAGCGTTATGGCAACCTATATACTAATCTATCTATCTATCTATCTATCTATCTATATATCTATATATATCTATCTATCTATCTATCTATATATATATATATATATATATATATATATATATATATATATATATATATATATATATATATATATATATATATATGTATATATATATATATAATATATGTATATATATATAAATATATATAAATATATACATATATTACATATATAAAATAAATATATGTAAAATATTATACTTTCTTGTTAGCTAAATGAGTCTGTATCCAGCCTACATATATATATATATATATATATATATATATATATATATATATATATATATAAATATATATATATATATATATATATATATATATATATATATATATATATAAAGTGTAAAACTTGACTTTTTATTAGCTAAATGAGTCTATAAAATAAAGTGTAAAACTTGACTTTCAGCCTAAAATTATCCAGCCTAATCTTTAACAAGGTGGGTCACTCTTCTAGCACGATTCCCGAACCGTATATGAAAATTCCTGTTCTTGACCACTCCTAAATATTAATCACATTTTTTACTCAACTCACATTAGCCTACAATAATTGTAGGCTGGATCACAGACTCATTTAGCTAACAAGAAAGTCAAGTTTTACACTTTATTTTATACAAATATCTCTTAAAGTTCATATATACTAACTAACAGTATAAACAACAGGAAAATTGACCAGTGACAATTGCTTCGGAAGAATCCATAGCTCTCTTGATGAGTTCATGTACACATCCCAAAGTTTGTGTATGAATTGTTAACGTTAATAGTGGTTCTTTCGACTTTTGACCAATCAGATCAAGTTTTGTTTGTATTGACCATGACGTCATGGTAATTTTCATCAGGTTTGTGCTTGTAAAAATAATGCTGAGGTGCTTCTCATGATGTCATCATGGACATTTCTTTGTTTTTTTGCAAATTGCTGTGCTTTGGATGTCTATTGTGGTGAAGAATTCATCGTTTGTACATCTCATCGGAAAAAATAATAAATACCGTGACTTATAACAAAAGAAGGGAGACTCCTGCGCCTTTGAGTTGAGTAAAAATGTGATTAAGATTTGGGAATGGTCAAAAAGAGAAATTTTTATATACGATTCGGAAATTGCGCTAGGAGAGTGACCCACTTTGCTATATATAAGCCACACTCGAAACACCAACTATAGGGGTCATTAAAATTAGGCTCCCTACGCAGTACCTGCCATTTCCACGGAAAATTCATTCCACAAAAATGCCCCGGCCTACCTGTACTCCCAACAGTCACAAGGGGGATTCCTTTGACACCCGATTTTTGAAGAAGAGAAAAATCTACCCACCCTAGATCACAAGAAAAGTGAAGTGAATGATCCGAAGAAACAACCAACAAAAATTCCATTCTCGAGGTCGGACATCCGAGAATGTTTTGGTGCATGGCGATGTAACAATGCTTTTTAGACGATCTCAAACTTCAGTCAAGTCAAAGGGGGAAACAAACAGTCAGTTATCATTGCAGTCAATGGGAGAAAAAATATCTTTTGTCATTTTTCAACAAATACTAGACAGAATTTATTTTTCTTCAAATTGTAGTGTATTGAGGAGGTCGGACATCCAGAAATGTTGTGGTGCACGGCGACGTAACAATGCTTTTTTGACGATTGGGAACTTTCAAAGAGGAAAACAAACAGTCAATTATCATTGCAGTCAATGGGAGGAAAACCTATTTTTTGTCATTTTTTACTAAAAATACTTGGTAGAATTTATTTTTCTTTAAAAATGTGTATTAGACAGTAGATTCCAAAATATATAGTCAGGGCTCTAGCTAGACAAGTTTGAGTGCTGGGCTCCAGTGACAATCCAGGGTGACCTACTAGACCCCCCTCCAATGAAGAACTGTTCAAATTTAGTCCACTTCTATTCATAAATTGTCAACCAAAAAGTTTTTTAAATACATTTTTTTTATCATTTTTTTTAATCAGAATGCTAAAAAGATTTACACATTTTTTGTATGTACAATGGATATTGAAAATACAATGGATATTCAACTGTCAAAGTGCCCCCATCCCCCCCATCCCCTTCAAAAAAAAAAACTAGAACAGTAAATACCGTCATGGTTCGCATGCCCATGCAAATTAACACCCATATCATATGAAATCGGCCAATTATGAAAATAGCATCTCACACTCAAGTCCCACATGGCATCCTATGTCCAACATGGCATCCCACCCCATGTCCCACATGGCATCCCACCTCATGTTCCACATGGCATCCCACCCCATGTCCCACATGGCATCCCACCCCATGTCCAGACCTGCCAACCTTTAGGATCACCAAACTGTATTCTGGAACTACAAAAGTTGTATTTTTGATAAAAAAAAACTGTACTCTTTATACAAAATGTACAAAACAAAGCTTTACTGTGGCTGAAGAAAAAAAAAACCACTGTACTTTCAGTTTCTCTTATTGTATGAATCTAAATCTGAATCGTTTAAGTCGGCAAAATCAATCCTTCAAGAGGACATGAACGCCAACCGAGCGTAAAAAGTATGAGTAAAAAAAAAATTATATAAAAAAAAAATACAAAAATAAATAAATTGTATTTGGTGCCAAAAAACGTACAATCGTATTCTCAACATTTTCCCGTATTAAATACAGCAAAATCGTACTAGTTGGTTGGTCTGCATGTCCCACATGGCATCCCATGCTATGACCCACATGAATCCCATTCTACATGTATGTCCCAATCAATCCAACCATATGTACCTCATGACATCCCTCCCTATGTCCCACATGGCATCCCTCCCTGTGTCCTGCATCAGTGGCTTCCCACCTGATGTCCCACATGGCATCCCACCATATGTTCCACATAGTATCCCTCCCAATGTCCCAATGACATCCTACTTTATGTCCCATATAGCATCACATCCCATGTTCCCATGGCCTCCCACCCTATGTCCCACATAGCCTCCTATCCTATGTCACACATGGCATCCTCCCTTATGTTACACATGGCATCCTACCTTATGTCACACATGGCATCACAACCTATGTCACACTCTGTGTTACTCATAGCATCCCACCATGTCCCACATGGCATTCTACCCTGTTCCACATGGCATCCCACCCCATGTTCCACATAGCATCCCACCCCATGTCCCACATGACATCCCATAGGCTCCATAAGAAGTCTTATCCTAGCTATCACAGTCCCTGATTGAGCATACTATGTATGAAAGTGTCAGTTCATATAATAACTTATATGCAAATGACTTGTTGAAATGAGGTGGGAAACCATGTCCCACATGACATCCCATATCATCCCATGTCCCACATGACATTCCATCCCATGGCAATCCACCCTATGTCCTGCATGGCATTCCATCTCATATTTTACGTGGCATTCCACCCTGTTCCACATGGCATCCCACCCCATGTCCCACATGGTATCCCACCCCATGTCCCACACGGCATCCCACATGTCATCCCACCCTATGTCTCACATGACGTCCCATAAGCTCCATAAGAAGTCTCATCCTTGCTATCACAGTCCCTGATTGAGCATACTATGTATTAAAGTGTCACTTCATATAATAACTTATATGCAAATGAGTTGTTAAATAAGAAAAAATGGTGGAGTAAAATAATTATGCCTAATATATCCCTTGGTGTATACAACATGGTAAATATCATATCATATGTCCCTCATGGCCCCCATCCATGTCCCACATGGCATCCCTTCCTATGTTTATATGCAATCACATCCTGTCACACTCCCTGACTAAGCATACTAAATAAAATTAAAACTGGTCAGGTCATATACTATAGCAACTTTATGCAAATGAAGCACTGTAATAAAGGTGGAGTTTAAAAAATCATGCCTAATATAACTGTTTGGTGCCTAAATATTTTAAAGAATTTTAAGGATTTCAAATCGCAAGTGCTACAAGAGAAACTTGAGGATCTCTGAAGAATATTGGAAAATTATATCATTTTACAGTTATCTTCTAAGAAAATATCAAATGTATTGTAGACTTTTTAAGGAACTAGTCTTTAATCCTGTCTTAAGTACTATGAAAAACTTTAACATTTTATAAGGAAATTCTAACCTTCCTTAAGTATATCTAAAGAAACTTTAACTTTTTCTGAGGAACTCTGAAGAAACTTTAACATTTTCTGAGGAATTCTCAAAAAACTTTAACATTTCTGAGAAAATCTCAGGACAAATCTGTGGACGGCCGGCCGGACGTAATCGCTATTACATAGGTTCGCATAAATGCTTCGCATGCGAACCAAAAATACAACATATGCCGGAAACTCTTCTCTCAATTCCCATTGTTATTCATCTTGCCCAAACTTTTATCGCTTTTAATTTCGTCCCAGTATCATTCGATAAAGCCATGCGACCATGTTTCTATAAACCACAAAACAACTTTTGTCAATATTAAATCCCCCACAAATCAAAAGAACATCGATTAGTCCGTTTAAATGTTAAGTGCATATGGGGTTTATAACAAATGTGATTGGTCACTTACATTTGGACCGGTCTATAAGCACGCCTTGGGCTCTTGGGGGTATAATATCTACTTTGTTAAAGTTTGTTTGTATGGTAAGTGATGGACTTGGCAAACTGCCAGCAGTGATTCACAAGGATTAAAATGTGAACCTGAATTGTGTGGTGCATGTACGTATGTTTATGCAAAGAGCTTCATGTATGGATGATTTTATGATAATATGTAGGCCTACATTCAATTGCATTAAATTTCTATAATTTAATGTGCGTAATGTATGTTATGTGTGTAAATCAGCAGATGACATAAATAGAGCGAGATTAAAAGGAGATCTATTTAAACACTTCATTAATTACCCGAATTTAACTTTTGAGTGCTGGGCGAAGAGTGAATCTTAAAGCCGAGTGCTGGGCGGGAATTGTGAGTCCTGGGCGGGCCCGCCCAGCGCCACCCACTGTAGCTAGAACTTAGAAGCCTGATATGAGTACCTTTAATTTTCGCTGACTGGCTAAGTCGACAAAGTATTCATCAAAAAATTCCTATCGGCTGTAATGATAAAGTTACCGATTGAGCCCGTACACGGTTACGTCGAACAGACCACCTCAATTAGATAAAAGTTTCAAACATAGGCTTAGCCAATACTTATAGGCCTAACGTTACCATTAATTTTCATTTTCGCCGACTGGCTGACAAAGTATTTATCCAAAAAAATATAGGCCTAATAATTTTGTCATTAAAAACAAATATCCCATTGGTAATGATAAAGTTTCCCCTTCAGCTTGGCAAAAGCGTACTGATCCCGTACACGGCTACGTCGACTCCGACCACGACAATGTAGGGCCTAACGTAATGGTTACTAGGCCCCTTACCTGACTAGTCCTTAACTGGAGTCGGATCTTAGAATGCTTTACCGTCAGACATTGTACATGCACCAAGTCTCAACCGTTTCAAAGCTAAACTTACGAACACTTGTATTGCTAACTAGTTTTATGTTTTTTATCTTGTCACTCATACTTGTTACGCTTGGTTGGCGTTCATGTCCTCTTAAAGGATTTTTGCCGACTTAACCGATTCAGATTCAGACTAACGTTAGGTAGGCTAGGCTACGCGTAAGTTGCTGTTTAGTCAGTGTTAAAGCCTAACGAGTAACGTTAATGCTACTTACCGACCAAAATAATAACAAGGATGACTGAAATGTAACAACCCAGATCAGCCATTTTCATTCAATAGATATCTCAATTATTACACAGTCCGAAAATAAACGCTATCATTATATGCGGATGCCGAATGTTCCATATTTCTTCATTTCGAACATTCAGATTACTGACATCGCATCATTTCACTTAGCCTAAGTCTCAGTCATGTCAGTTTAGTATCATCACACTCTTAGACTTTCGGTGGCGGTAGACTCTTTTTCACTGGGCACGGGAGCTGAACTGTGAACTGAGCTATGAAATGAGTAAGTGCATAAATCTGGGAATTTGCGTTGGCCATAGGCACTTACTCCAGAATCTACTAAAATTTGTAGGAAAATTTGGTAAAATTCTTGGCAATTTTGGTAAAATTTGGTAATATTTCCCAACACATAAAGAAAATTTATAAAAATGGACAAAACTGCTAGAAAAGGAAGGAAAATTCCCGAAAATTAACCCAATTTTCCGATAATTAAAGGATTAGTTCAGGAAAAGCTCTTTGGTTCAGGGGTCAAGGAAGTCTAACGTTATCTGATATAAAAGAGAAACTCAAAAGAAACAAAATGGTGAAGAAAGCGTCCAGATATCTTATTCCGGTAAGGATATATAAGTTTGGTATCATTAGTGCAGAAACGACTGAAATCAAGGCTAGTTTGATGTCATATCCTCAGATTCCTCATAGTTTTTTATGTTCTACATTTGTCCACCAATTTTGGCTTAAAAACTATGGGACGGATCAAAAAAGTATACTAAATCTGAATCTAGGAAAGGTATTTATAAAATACCACCTGAAGAAGGTTCGAGGAAAGCTAATATAAATAGTTTGAAATTCAAATAAACTTTCTTTGAAATACATTAACAATTGTTAAGAATTTGAGGATGAAGGCGCCAACTTTCCATAGTGAGACTTACAGAATTACACCAGTCATTACAGAGCTTTAAACTTGAATATTTTCTTCACGGCATAAGATTTAATATTTTTGTCACCATTTTGTTTCTTTTGAAGTCTTTTTTTCAAGATAAAACTTGCTTGATCACTGAAACAAACCTTTCAAGGAAATTTCTAAAAATTGAAAAACCTGCCCGAAAAGAAATGAAATTTCCCAGAATGGAAGAAAATGTTCCGAAAATCGTCCGGCTACACTGAAATTTTCCGAAAATTGGCAAAAATTCCAAAAATGAGCCAAATTTCAAGATAATTAAAAGAAATTTCTCGAAAGATAAAGACATGAAAGAGGACTTCGCAAAAATGGAAGGAAAACAATGACCCAAATTTTGCCCCAAAATTCCCGAAAAGTAGCAAAATTTACCGATAATTAAAAGAAATTTCAAAAAAAAAAAAAAAAATACCTAAAAATGAAAGAAGAAATCAAAAGAAAGGAGCCCGAAAATGGTTGTGTTCAGTGTATTGGAGATTTACGGATAAATAGAGACTTTGTTTTCTGGTTTGTTTTTCAACCAATTTTTCAGATGTGTTTGTGTGCCAAAGCATGTAATAAGGAAATTAGCCCATTTTCCGAATTTCCCCAAATTTCAGGCGTTTGGGCCGCGGAGCAGGGGTCGTGAGGGGACACGTTCCCGCACTTCTTCGCAAATCAAAAGAAGAATAACCTGCAAGTGGTAACATTACTGTTGCAAAAGACTGAACAGATCACGTCCACTGAAGAGCTCAAAATGATTATTAGAAAAAATCAAATAAAAAGTGTGACACATAGAGGCATATGCCATATGTATGTAATTAATGTTGACTATGCCAAGCCCCTCCCACCCCAAACGATGGTAATTGTAAGATAAGAATTTGCATCAAGGTCATAATTATTTGTTAACAGAAAGATATTACGAAACAAAAGGAAAATTTATGTCCCATCTGCGTGATCATAGAAGTGAAGGCCATGAGAACTGAAAACCTGACAACGTGATCAAATGAATTTGTTTTTCCATGTTTCATACCAAAATAAAATTTGTAGCAATATCACGTCCAACTAACTTCTTCTTCTTTTTATTTGATGGGACGGTGGGGAAGTGGGGGTGGGGTGTCAGGGACGTAGCCAGAAATTTGAAACGGCTGGAGCGATCTCTGTGAAAAAATATTTTGCACCGGACCCAACTGCCCAATGAGATTATCTAATCATACGCTCACGGGATTAATCTTTACTGGGCGAGAGGGTGGGCTGAGTTCTCTTTGCCCGAAAAAAATCTTCCGGACTTATTATTCAAAATGTTGGTTCTGACTTTCTTTTACCAGTCTTCGAAAGGGTTTGAAATTTGAAATTTGCAGTTTTTTTCTCGAAAATTTGAAGAAATTTTTTCGGAAAATTGACTGTCATTATTTTGGCAAATTGGCTGAATTTTTCGGAAAATTAACCATTTTGTTATATTATTGATAGTAAAATTAACTTGGAAACACATACATCTGTAGATGCCATAATTAAAATGTTGCAGCTATTCATTAATCGTCCAAGGGGAGAACACTAAACAGCTAAAGGGGAAGCGACCGCTCCAATTGCTCCCCCTGGTTACGTAACGTCCCTGTCGTTTATAGAAGTGGGGCAAATTAAAATTTCCGTCGAGCAAATTTGTCTTACACCCCACAAATTTGCACTAATAAAGTAAGTTGCTGCTAAAAATTTGCGAAAAATTTTCTTCACGTTTCGAAATTCCCTTAATTTTGGTAAATTCCTGTCATTTTCTTACAAATTTCAGAAAATTCTCTTCCTCCTCAGACAATGTTCAGGAAATTTTCTTATTTTCGGTCAATTTTCTTTTCACTTTCAGACAATTCTTAGGAAAATCCTTCATTTTTGGGAAATTCCCTTCATTTTTGAACAATTTTGTTGACATTTTGAATCAAGAAATTTCCTTATTTTCGAACAAATTTCGGGAAAATTTCTTCCTTTTCAGACATTTTTCGGGAAATTTTACTTCCAAGGTTTATTTATTGAGAAGGGGTATAACATACACTTTATAAGAACATGATTTACCCATCTGCTCATAACCTTACATATAAAAGAAAAACATTTTCGTTTTTGTTTTATAGAAATATATAAGAATTGTCTTGGATGCGGTATTTCTGCTGTGATGACATCACATATACACCAGTACACTGCGAGCTCGCAGTTCAATACACTGGCGAAATCTTTGAAATAAATTAATTAATCCTTGATCGGGATGTATTTTTGTGTGAAGTAATAACACATCTTAATTGACGTTACAAATGGTTTTGTAGCCTGTCAACCACAGCTTTGTTCTCAGTATATTACAGTAGGTGCCTTGGGTAGGTATATCATGTCGTAATTTACAAACTACAAATAAGATTTCTAAAGTAATTAAAAATATTATCATATTCTCATGTATCAGTTTTTTCTCATACTGTAGTCACATATAGTACAAGTGTGCATAGTATATATTTATACATTAGTATCCTGTCCATTCTGCCCCATCCACCCCGTTACTTTTGGACAAGGAGGAAAGTAGTCCCTTTGTAAGCAATTTCAGCATCATGTTTTGACCTTGTCAGTGTCCTGTTTTGATCTTGTCGGACCTCCATGAGGAAAATGAGGATTTGGCAAACGGTATGAGATTCTGTTCATATACACTGGTATAGGCCTACAACCAATCAAATCAGCCACAATAATTTTACTGGGGCCAAGTACCATTCTCCCCTTCCCCCTTTAATATTTACATTTTCTTCAATATTTTGGAAATAATGCCAAATTTTACCATAATTGATTCATTTCGAATAATTGCACGATTTTTTCCTACTCCCCTCTCTTACAAATACGTTTTGGATATAAAACACTGCAAAGATTTGTATATTTGTTGGGACAAAAAAAATCAAATTTGGCCTCAATGTTTAAATCTTCCTACTCCGATGCCCATCAACCCATACAGTGGCGTGGTGGGTCATGTTACATTAGGGCGGAGGAGGAGGTCAATGGAATTTTGTCGCACCCACAAAGGACCTAATAGAGTTGGGCACATAGATCTAAATTGCAGCATGCACAGTGAGACCGTTTAGATGGCAATCTTTAGGAAATTTATTAAAATTAGTGTTTCAATCTAGGGGCGAAGTCCTGGTAGGGGTAAGATTTTGATTGCAGAATATTGCATGATTTTGTGTCAACCCAGGGTCTAAGCTTTGCGTGTCGCGTAATTTTAGTAGCAAAAATATCTTTAAATTGTGCTGGAACTTAACTGCAGAAAGCCTTGCATTTCCCGCGATTTTGAGAGTAGGAAAACTCTTAATATTGTGCACGGTCAACTCTTATGTTGAAGCCCATATTAAGGGCGTAAGTGGCGAAGCCCATATTAAGGGCGTAAGTGGCGAAGCCCATATTAAGGGCGTAAGTGGCGAAGCCCGGAAGTACTGTGTTTCTCGTGATTATTATAACAGACACACAACATTGCTTAAACCCGTGTCTAATCATGCAGGATGTTGGAAGCGCTGCACTTTTGATAACAGGGAAATTGCTTGAAAATTGTATTAAATCTAGGGGCGAAGCCCTGGAAACCCTGCGCTTCTCGTGATTTTGGTAGCAAAAATAAAATGTTTTAAATTGCTCGTGAAAGCCCTACATTTCTCGTGATTGTAATAGCACAAAATTTGTTTAGTATTGTGTCAAATCCAGGATCGACATCCAGGTAGCCCACGGTGATTTTGGTAGCAGAAAATAGCTTAAAATCGTGCCAATTCAGAACTAAACTGTTTAAGTTTGAATGCATTTTTCAAACAAATGTCCAAATGTAGGGTCTCATTGACTAGAGTATGCGTCTTTAGTCTGTTAGTTGGGGTCCAGAGATGCTTTTCGCGTTTTTGATGTTATCATAAAGCTTTGAGCAGTTAAGAGAAATCGTTTAAAACATTTGTTTTGTACAAATTGCTGAAGTTAAGAGAAAAAAGTATATACAAATATATGCTTATGACAATCTTTGCGCCCCGTGAGCATTCGACCAAAAGCTTGACTTGAGGGAATTATCACCTGCCTCCTCCTCTGCCTCCTCCTTTTCCTACTTCCCTGCCTCCTTCATGCCTCCTCCCCTGCCTCCTTCATGCCTCCTCCCCTGCCACCACGCTACAGAGCCCATGATTCCGGCATAACTTAAGATGGAGCTTGGATGGGATTACAAATATGCATATCCCCAGTGGCGTAGCTAGGGCCGCATGGACCTTGGCGAGTGGGGCCCAGCGGGCCCCTATGGTATATAGGTATATTTTACGGGCCCCTTATAGGGCCCGGACCAAGCCATTTTAAAGGGCGGCTTTCCTGCCCCCTCCCTACCCTTATAGATACGCCACTGCATATCCTTGATTTCACAGTGCAATACAACAACCAACTTGCAACTTTAGCGTTGATACGTTGGGGGTGGTAGCGGGTTTGCGTGGATCATAATTGGAGACATTGATACCCACAACTGTTACATATCTCAATGCCGTCTAACATGAAACCCCATTCTCTGTAGGGCTATTGCACCTCTCATCAATGACCACCTGCTTTTGGTTGCGATTCGGAAGCTGTAAAATGAAAATAATAATCATGATAATAACAGACTGACAGAAATAAAAGAAAATTGAAGCAATTCTGCAAAAAAAAACAAAGAAATTCCACGATGTCCTAAGGATAACATTGTTGAAATCGATTAAACTGGGTGAATGTAGAGAAAACACTTTCATACTCTTTTTCAGCGTTGAACAAAGTTCATAAATGTCCACCCCTAAAGCAGTGCTGCAGAAGCCAAGAAACCCGAAAGTCAGCCCAATAACATGACATAAACTGATAGATATAACGTAAGAAGTGATTAGAAATGGGTGAGGGATGTTTCTGCTCTTCAAAATCTTTTCCACCCTTTTCACAGCTTTTGACTCAAATATATTCAAAATAATTTCAGGAACCCCTTTTGGGAATGCTAACCCAAACGCTTATCTTAGTTGATTTTAACGTCAGAAATTCAAAACTTTCTTCGTTTCATCAATTGAATTTTTGAACTTCTAGCAGTCTTGTGTCTTAATGTTAATTCAGTCCACTTTGGGGAAACAAAAACAAGAAATCTTACTTTCCGGGACTTGTTTTTTGTTTGACTTTTTCAATGTATACACAAATCAGATTCATCTGCTGTGAAAATATGATAAAACGCAAAATGTGTCGCGCAATCGGGACGGGTGGAATACGTGAGAGGGAATGGGTTGAAAGAAGTGATTATTTGGGGGCAATATTGCTGTCAATTCAATAATTGCAGGCAATTGGCAGCTGTATTTTCTACAGGGGTGTAGGAAGTTTTCGAAAATTGTCGGCACGACCTCTTACGGGGCACTTCCACATCTCAATCATATTCATACATCCACCTGTCTGTAGATAATAAAGTAAAGCAGTAAAGTAAAAGAGGCACTTCAGTTTTAGGAAGGGGCACTATTCCAATGGGATAACATTTCCCCGCACACGGGACTGACAAAAACCGCCAGTTTCCTACTATCTGACTACTAGGTCAGTAGTTAGGGGCCTTTAATTTGAAAGGGGCACTTTGTAATAATATTGCTAAGAAGTGTGCACATGTTCTACCAGTTCTTGCACCTTTGACAGTAATTGAGAGGCACTTTTGTCATTTGTCAGAAAAGTGTGGGGCAGTTCAGGTTAAACCTATGATTTTCTAGATTTTTAACATACAAAACTTCGAACAATAATATTGCTTATGGTTTTATTTTTCATTGTTTTTAATCAGTCCAGGAGATTCCCCAGATCAGGAGAAAAGTTATTTTTTCCTGAAAAGGAGAAAGTATATGTAAATTTATGTGACTTCCTGTTTTCCATTTACCAGTACTCTGACCTATTCAAAGCACTGTTTATTATTAGCTTATATGCGGTCGGTGTTTGTACGAGGCGGTCAGGCTGATTTGTGTGTAAACCTATGGGTACAATTAACATTCTCTTTTTTAATTGGTACCGAATGGTAGGCTGCATTACTTCGATAATCTCCAGCGAAGCCACAAGGTAACGTTGTCTTATTCGGCCGTATTCCGCACCTCAACACTTGTTTGTCAGATTAAAACCCAGAAAACCTCAAGATTTTATGCAATAACTTTAAAAAGAAAAGTATTACCGGTATGTGCCCCAGGCCCAGTACATTTACAATGAGAAAATATTTCTTTATTTATAAAAAGAAGTTTGAAAAGAAAATAATATTTTGTTTAGTCGGAGGAAGCACTTTTTTGACAGAAAGTTTTCTTGCCCGTAATGAGAATACAGCTTGCCAAATGCATTTGTTGGCGTGCCGTCGCACTATAATGACATTTACCGCCTTTACGTTTTCGTGTGGTACCTTGTGCCCCAGTAGTTGTTTCTTGTAGATGTATAACTCCGCCTTCTATTGATATTAAATTTGTCTTGATTGGTGAATCGTAACCAGGTAACGATCAGAGGAGCTATTTGAGTAAAAAAATCATGGAAAATAAAAGAAATTAATAAGGAAGGCGAAGCCGACCTTTGTACGCTTTGGCATGTTGCATTATTTTCACAGGGGTGCGTTGACTGCGTTTGCTAACTGTAGCCTACATGTCCATTGTCGATATCAGACCGTCTGTTGCTGTAAGTTTTACGTGTTAAAAGTGGCAATCGACATTTCTTTTGATGACTTGTACTTGTCCAAGATAAATTCCTGTTTTTAAATGTTACTTTTTATTGACAGAAATCTTTCAGGTATGTATTACACAACTTGTGAAATATTTAACCGGACCCTGGCCTAAAACGCGAGGGCACTACGTTAGGCCTAGGATAATTCCTTAACATTAGGCCTAAGTTCCAGAGACCAAGGCTTAAACTTAAAGTTAAACTTAAAACTCTACAAGTTAAAAGATGTATTGAGTTGAACTCAACGAGAGTGGGACTATAAAGGCGGGTTTGCCCTGGTTTTAAATTTTACCTGCAAGTTATGTAGGTATGATTATGAAATCCAGTGGAATATACCCATTTATTTACTATGGGACATTTGTTATGTGTACGCTGGGTTGTTAAAGTTGAGATTGCTAGCTATGCGATGCTAGCTACGGAAGAAAAAAATACTTTCTTATATCATCTACTTACGGACATGACAGATACTCTAAATCTTACTCACGTAACCGTGTGCTAAAATTGTACACAAAAATAGTTTATACGAATCCTAGCTGCCTAGTGTCGAATCTCTGTAAAATCTTAGTGATATTTTTCTCCGCAAATGACCATATGCGACACAACATTATATGTATAGGGCATAGCTTCTTCCGTATGCAGTTATGGAGCTTTGTTAGCTCCGTGAGGCCGGCCAATTTATAGACGTCAGCGGTCACAAGCAAAAAGAAAATGTCAGCTAATCAAATACAAACTGACAAACGAAACTAGAAATGTCTGTCATGATAGAAAAAGAAGAAAAAAAGGCATGCTTGAAACGGAACATTACAATTGATAGTTACATGAGAACCAAAGTCCATGGCAGCCAATGACACAGTTTTCTCCATCCAGATTATTATTCTTAATTTGATTTTTTTTTTTTTACGCCATGCTTGTTGTGCTGATGTAACTAATAGTGGCGTGATGGCAGGAAGTGGAGAAGGAGGGGGGCAGAGGAAATAGCTCCCCCAGAAAAGTTTTCTAAGAGGGCGCCAAATTCGTCCTAAGAAAAAGAAAACAATTAGGTCCTGGAAAAATTTACGTGTTAATCAATAGCTTCTTCATATACTATTAAGCAAATAATTTTCCATTTGTGTGTAGTCCAAAAGCACATGAATTTTCCACAGAAAATAACCAATTGTCCATCAATATGGCACTCGAGCCAATTTCGCGCTTGAACGGAAACCGATGCATGGCGATAGCTCGTCGGCAATATTTATTATCCGCTCCTACCATGAAGGGCAAACAATTGTATTGAATACAGCTGATAAAAGCTTTCTGAGAGGGCGCCGAATGCTCACAGGGGCATAAAAATTGTTATAAAAATATACTCTTTATTCTCAACGTTGTAGATATTTGTTCTGAAAGCTTTATTCTTACACCAGAAACATGAAAACCATTCCTATAGACCCTAACCAAAGACACATATTGGAGTCAATGGGATGCTGCATTTGAACATTCGTTCCAACATTCCAAAATAACATTCCTTTTAAACTAACTTAAGTTCGGAATTGACAGGATTTGAGCAATTTTTTGTTACTAAACTCACGCCAAAAAACGCTACAATCTTTTTGGGGCCTCGGCGCCTAGGACGACGACCCTGGATTTGACACAATTTTCTGCTCTGAAAATCGCGAGAAATACAGGGATTCGCCCCAGCGCCCCTACGTGCAGCTTCGCCTAGTAGATGTGACGCATTTTAAAGCCCATTTCTGCTATTAAAACCATGACAAACGTACAGGGCTTTCTGCAAAACCATGGGTCCCCACCAGGGCTTTGCGACCATCGCTTCTATATGCCTAGACTTGACACAATTTTAATCCCCTAATAATGAACGTGTCACAAAAAAAAATTTTATAGAACTTCAGGGAAATCTTCTATTTCTGGGAAATCTCTTTCGAATTTTGTGAAATCTCCAATTTTCTGGAATTTTACTTGGTTTTCGTGAAATTTGCTTCCAATTTCAGGAAATTTCTTCACTTTTCGGGAAATTTCTTCATTTTGTGGAAATTTTCGTGTTTTTTTTTTTCCTTTTTGGGCACTGAGTTTTCCAAGTTTCAATTTTCAGGAAATTTCCTTCATTTTGTGGAAATTTTCTTGACAGTTTTCATTTTTTGGAAAATTGCCTTCGTTTTCGGGAAATTTCCTTCATTCTCGTAAATTTGCTTCCATTTTCGTGAAATGTTCTTCATTTTGGGAATATTTTATTCAATATTTGGGGGTTTTCTTAAATTTTTAGGAAATTTTCTTCAATTGTTGGGAAGTTTATCTTCAATTTGGGGGAAAATTCCTTTATTTTCAGGAGATTTCTTTCATTTTCAGGAAATTTCTTTACATTTTCCTTTAATATTTGGGACATTTTTTTCAATTTTGGGGAAATTTTTCTCCCAAAGCAGCGCCTTCGGAGGCTTCGCCCCTGGACCCCTTCCAGGGCTTTGACGGTTCTTAGATTCGAAACACTGATTTTAAGCAATTTCTTAAACGGTTCATACCAATTTACTTCTATCAGTCTATGTGCCTAATATTTTACTCTTATAAGGGGGGTTTTCGGGAGAAGGGCGCCAAAATTGTATTACCCCTCCCCCAGTGAAACATGACCCACCACGACACTGGTAACTAAATGGTAATGTATTTATTTAAACAATGAGGTAGAATAACTAGAATTATTCAAACTTTATCTCCATACCAAAGATTTTCAACGCAGCCTAATATGTTAGGCCTACTATCACCGACAATTAATTTCTTCCCCCTACTGCAACTCTTCAATGTTGACAAAAAGTTTAGAATAGATTTCGTAGTCTCTTTGTTTTTAAAGCGGTAATCATGCCAACATTGAAGCGAGGGGTGGAGGGGGGGGGGGGCGGGAGGTGCCAAGCATTTTGTCGCTGAAGTTGTTGGTTTACAAGTTACGTACAACTTACAAGTTTTCCTGACTCAAACAAAAGAAATAAATACTTACGTACGGTCGAATTATGAATTTCATTAATCAGGGGTGGCGGAGAGTTTTAATGGGGGTGGGGGTAATGAGTTCGGAATGTGATGCGTATCGCCTGATTTCCAATGGCGTAGCGAGCATCACCGACGGCCGGAACAAAAATTAATTTTTGCGCCCCTGGGTTTTGGCGCCCGGGAATATTTGCTCCCTGCCCCCAATTAAGACGCCAATCGATACCGTTTCTTTCATTTTATGGCGAACTAGTAGTACACACACCATCATCTTTATGGAGTTTTTGGCAGCATACCCAGTGTTTAATATCTACAGCAATAAACTTAAAGCCAGCAACAATTACATGCGCAAAAGCGCCCCTATCTTTTACCTAAGCTCCAATATCCGCTTGACTGTAAGTTACCAAATATACAATTCTGACGTTTGTGGGCGGTTCAGCTCTTGCCCCAAATTATCAAAATCATCTGGATCGTCAATGGTAGGGAATGATTTCGGCCATTTTTGTATATTGTAGTGTCCGACTAATACTTGTTGAAATACAGTTTAAATCGCATGACCCAACGCATGATTCCAAATTCCGATAATCTTACGCAACATTTTACAACATTTCATTCCAAAATTCCAATCCTTCTTAAATATGAATACGATAATAATTATTTTACACTCTTGTTGTTGCTTCCTTTCATTAAAGCTACATACTGACATACTTCAACATACAAAACAACTGCCTTTAAATATGTCTCATTGAAAATGTTTATACGAAATCCGCATGATACCATAAATAACTAAATAAATTAAAACACGTATAACTCATTTCTTAATATTGTATGTTTTTCTATCCGAAGCTCAGACAATTTTCGACAAAATTATTTGACACTTTTTCTTCCCCCTACTGCCTCTCATCAAAGTTGGCAAATAGTTTAAAATAAATTTCTTAGCCTCTTCGTTTTTAAAGCAGTAATCATGCCAACATTGAAGCGGGAGGGAGGGAAAAAAGGTGCCAAGTATTTTGTCGCTGATTGTAGGTCCACAAGTTGCGTACAACTTACAAGTTTTCCTAACTGGAACGAAAAAAAATAACTACTTACGTTCGGCCAGTAGCAGTACTACATAGGCCGAAGCCCCTTCCCCTAGAAACGTTAATTGGCTTACTCTATAGTAAGGCTGTCACGATATGGTATTGTGGTATGTCGATTATCATATGAGAAGATATCGCGATATGTCTGTATGTGGGGTGATTTTACTCCCTCAAACAACGAGACTGTAAGTCCCCTTAATTGTGTTTCTCACTATCAGAATTAAACTTATTTCTTCCCTCTTTCACAAAAAGTATTGATTATGAATTATAAATGATCAGTATTATTTCTTGTTTTCATTTTGCAGAATGGATTGGACAGATCGTCTGAGGGAGAAAGGGAGAGTTGACTATAATCAATTGGCTAATGGACCAGCTCCTCAGCTTTAAAGTCATGCTCGTGAAACTTGGACAAGAACATTTTATAAATTAAATGTCATAGATTCCAAAGTAGATCAAGGTCATCTGATGCTTAAAGTTCATGACATTATATATATACATTTTTTTTAAACAGGTATCCAGATTAAATTTCTTGTGATCGTGTGCGTAATACGCACTCATGTCATTTATTCACGATGAATCGCAAATAGATAAAATCTTGATATTTGAGCTTTAAGTGATGGGTTGTGAGAGCTAAATATTCTCAAATATTCAAAAATGTTTTTTTTTTTTATTGGGGCATCATGTTGGAAACGGTAAGAACTACAAAACATATATCACAGGCGTACAACTGGGGGTGCAA
This sequence comes from Chiridota heheva, assembly GCA_020152595.1. Taxonomy (NCBI): domain Eukaryota; kingdom Metazoa; phylum Echinodermata; class Holothuroidea; order Apodida; family Chiridotidae; genus Chiridota; species Chiridota heheva. Next base: position 217,599 of record JAIGNY010002993.1, on the reverse strand, counting down.
CCCCCTTCCCCCCCCCCCCATTAGGGCAGAATATAGATACATTTTCGGGGAAAAAAGAAAATAATATACATGTACAAACTCACATAAAATTAGGGCAAAACCATTGCGAAATTCGGGCGTTTTTTTTTTCTTTCTTAAAAATTTCCTAGTAGTATTTCAGGCATAAAATGTGCAAATGACAAATAATTTCATTGATTAATTGGGAAAATTCATATTTTGTAAAGAAAAAAATAAGAAAATTTCGAGCAAAAGTGCTCAGCGTCTCCCCCTCCCCTCTCCTCCCCCTTCCAACTCAAGTTGCTCTCGTACGCCTATAGCAATTATGGTTCCTGTATTGAATCCTGGATACAAAATTGATTTTCTCCGGCACTTTCAAATGAAACAACCACGCTTACCATGACAAGCATGTAAACAATTGTATACATTTTTACCTTTCAATTCCATGAACCTTAGGTTTTATGTAACCTGAAACAAATGTGACAATACATGTATATCACCTTTTTCACTTCAAACTGTTTTCAATATGAGTTACTTTTTTTCTTTCCAGTTTATATATTTCCAGCAGTGTTTATTTTTCGTGTGTTTGATAACAAGAGCATTATAATCGAGAAAGCGGGCCTTGTAGTATTGTTTATTACAGTTGTGTATTCATAATCAAAATTATGAATTTGTACTTGGAACTTGTCACATTTTCATAAAGGTTGTTTGTCGGCTTTCATGGAAAGTTAAAAGACACCAATTCCTATTTGTTAATTCTGTCTTCACAAAATATGCTGGCATTTAATTGGTACGACGTACTATTTTCTGATATTGCGAATGACTTCAATGGCTGTTCATGCACAACTATTCGTTGGTGACATTGTTGTGTATATTTTTCTACCCATCAGAAGAAAAAAATACAGTTTCGGACATCCTAGAAAATTCCCCCGCGAATTTCATATAATATCAATTTCCCAAACTCGCACATATAGTTTGTTATTCTCTGGCATATCGTGAGCACTTGAAGTTTCGACTAGGCGAAGTTAAGGCTAGGCTTAGACTAAGCTAAAGCCATTAAATTGTATTAACGAAACCGTGCGCCTAAGTGTCTTTTGCGATTTTATGTTAACCAAATACATTTTTAGAAAAATTGTTATTCACAATGGGCCATTATAGAAGATACTGTTTCATTAATAAGTACAAAAATATACTTTTCTGTACGCCTTGGCTTACAAATTTTGCGCAAAGAAAGTTCGGTAACATTGTAACACCCATGCGATAATTCAACATACCTAGTGTTTTCATTGTTTACAAGAATTGTCAAATGACGTTATTGATATGATGACGTGTGTTTCATTCAATGAGACATTTCCATATGGGCCAGAATTTGTACGTTTGTCATTAAATTTCTCTTTAACGGCGCGGTGGATAACCATTTGGAACACGGATAATTTGTAGATTAATAAGTATAGATAACAAAAATGTAAAAATGAAATTGACCTACATTGTTATAAAATTTCTAGAGCCCATACAAGTTCTGTGCCATAACGTTACGCTGTTCGTTAGAGGCATCATGGGTAATCTTCAAAATGGCGTCTGAATTTTTCTCCTCTTAAGGAGAAAAACGTTTTCTCCTTAAGAGGGAAATCCCCTAGACTGATCATTACGGATATTTTTTACACTTTTTCGATCTGTTTTTTGGAATTTAAAGACCTGCATTTAGTCAGTAAGTGATACCAGAATTATACAGTTAGGCCTTCAGGACCAAGGATATCAATCTTATTTCCTGCACGACGACGACGAGTGAACACACAATTACAATGACGGGGTCGTCGCCTGCGTATTCGGTTATGATAGTAACAATGCTATCACGAAACGCTTAATACGACCCAGACCAGAACACAGGTACGACGTACGGACAGACATAACATCGACAACCAAGTCAATGTCCGCGGCCTTTGATAACCAGTTGTGGTGCACTGGCGTGTCTACCCAACCCAGGCTTGAACCCAAGGCCTTGTGGTCTGTAGACAGGTATAATAACCGCTACACCACAGTTAGTAGATACTTTTTTTCCTGTACCAAATTCACCAACTTTTTATTTTCAATCACAGTTCACATCCTCAGTATACCATACTTCTACCAAATTAATTGACTAGATTCTGCGTTTCCGTTTTGTCTTATAAAACAGTCAACTTGAGTTCCTCCTTTATTTGCAAGTTGGGAATTCTTCTGCTTAGGTGTATATCAGCTAGAAGTTAGGCAAAATGCGCATATTTGATCTTATTTTGGCCGCCAAGTTATATTGTGTATAGCAAATAGATCCTTACGTTTGGACAGTGTTCCCCCATCGATTTTCTATTATCGGATTATGACGTCTGGGCGACTTTCTTCTCATGGGCATTAAATCCTAAACAGGTGGTGTTTTAGAACAGTTTTTATAAAGAGGGCTTTTTTACAAATTTTCTTAATATTTTACTGTTAACACTTTATATTTAGTGAAAGCTAAGACTTTGAACTTCACACTGGTAAGTATAAGTTTCAAGAGTCAAACATGCAAATGAGGTTACTATTTTGAATGCATGGGGTTATAAAACTGCCATCTTTATGCTATTTTGTT